>JAJOZX010009208.1:0-150000 GCA_023014485.1 Bathynomus jamesi | reverse complement strand
TTTTACTATGATACTTTTCACAATATTGTTATATGAAAATACTACATTAATATCCAAAAGTTTAAGTACATTAGCTTTTTAGGCATTGCTAATGTACTTAAACTTTTGGATATTAATGTAGAATTTTCATATAACAATATTGTGAAAAATATCATAGTAAAAAATAGGCCTACTAATAATGCAGGCATTATCTATAAAATTGGTTGTCAACAGTGTGATTCCTTTTACATAGGTCAGACGGGAAAGGATTTTCACACACTTGTAAAACAGCATCAATATTCCTTTAGAACGGGACAGTCGTCCAGTGCCATTTTTGTCCATTTGTCAGAGTTATCCCACTGTATTGATTGGAATAATGCTTCAGTTTTGTTTCACTCTAGCAACATTGTTAATAGAAATATTCTTGAGTCTGCTATTATTCAACTTACAAATAACTTCAACAAAAGCAAAGGTCTTTTTCAATTCGATCCCGTTGTTTTGAATTCGTTCAGAACGGATTTAGACAAGAAGGGTAGAGTGCTAAACCTTTGGTAAACTTGTATGCTTCTCTAATAACTTTTATTTTTCAATTTATTTTTATATATATCGGACTTAGACAAGAAGGGCAGAGTGCTAAATCCTGGGCAGATTTCCAGTATAAATTTGTATGCTCCTCTTACAAGTTTTATTTTTATTTTTCAATTTATTTTTTTTAATTAACTATAACATTGGTTGGGAACAATTCATTTGATATTGTGTTGGATTCGGGCAAAGTTCTAAAATCGGTAGTTTTTCCTTACAAATTTGTATGCTCCTCCCACGATCCTTTAATTTTTTTTATTTTATTTCTCCGTTTATTGTATATATATATATATATGTAGCTTATGTACAGGCTGTAACTCTTTATGTACTTCAGTATTCCTGAGGATGTCATTAGACGAAAGCGCTTGAGCACCATTCTGTTTCCTTTACTTCGTGGTTTTATTCATCATAAATATTTTTCACGTGTTCTTTCGTGAAATAATTTCATATATATTATATATATATAATATATATATATATATATATATAAACAGACACAGTATACATATTAAAAATACATACTGAAACCAATGCGAAAGCATATATATACAAACTCTTGGTGTATGTTATCGTTTCATGGCTGAGTGGGTAACGTAACGGCCGGCAAAATTCGAGATTTCAGTGGTATTTTTTTGAATATCGGTAAGGTAAGTTTATTTTTAATGTATTTAATTTTTAAACTTAAGTTGCTCATAGTATCTTATTCCTGATTCCTGAATAACATAAAACTGATATGCATGTAACTACACTCGGTTAATGAAAATAAACCGAAATGGTTTTTAATTGACATTTCCTCCAATAGATGGTGCCACCCATTTCCATTAAATTAGTTTCATTGAATCAGTTCCCCGAAAAGTATTGCATCGAAGTTGATGCTACCTGAGGGCATTTGTTCGATGAAAGAATTTCCCACATCATGATGAAAATTATAGTTTCAGTGTACTGTACTTGTTAAAACCTATGGCTAAATATTTGTTTTGTTTTTTAAATTTGAATTTTTAACGCCAAATGTTTTGTGCGTGTTATTCTTCTACTGCTCTTTTTAAGGTTTATTATTATGCACACAAGAAGATTTGCCTTTTAGCAGGACGCAATTTTCAGCCTGGCTTTGAAAAAATTCTCAAGCAATGTCATCAGAAAATTTTAGCAGATTGCAGTTCAATATGCATTCGAATGACAGGCTACAATATCATAGATCTAATAAGTGTGAGTTGAGAGATATTCTGAGGGAAGACTTTGGTATGGACGACAGGTGGTATTTTTATATACTACAGTTTTAAAGTAAAAAATACTGTACATCCCTATATTCGTAAATAACTGTATTTTCAATATATATATCACATTTTCGTACAGTTTATGAAAGGAAACAAGTTAAAACTAAAATATAAATGGAAAATTCTTCCCAGATTTTCATCTTAAATCGAGGTACATAACGACCAAGTGATACCTTTTCCACGCTCCTGCTGGTGGGTAAAAATATTCAAATTCCGCAGAGGAAGTATCACAAACCTGAAATAAATTTCAGTTTCTTGAAGTTTGTCATAAAAGTATTTTAATTTTCTGTATCAATTATGTACAATTCCATTCATGAAATAATTCACACTGCTGCAGTACTTATTATTATTATTATTATTATTATTATCAATCAAAGCAATATGGTACTCCCAGTCTACGTTTATGAATTGAATCGTAGCAGGTAATATATATATATATATAGATATATATATATATATATATATATATTGTATATATATATTATAGAGTATATATATATATATGTATATATGTATATAGTGTATATATATATATATATATGTATATATGTATATATGTGTGTATATAATATATATATATATATATATATATATATGTATATATGTATATGTATATATGTATATATGTATATGTATATAGTATATATAAATATGTATATATATATATGTGTATATATATATGTATATATATATGTACGTATATATATATATATATAGGTATATAGTTAACCCCTCTGTCTATGGCCTGGGTTGGTTGGAAGTCGACGGGGGTTCTGGTTAGGTGGCAACAACGGATTTGTTACTTGCAGTAGTTTCTTCTATACTACTCCCCGAGTTCTTCTTATAGTGGATCGGAGGATTCTGTAGAGCTTTCTGAAGGTTCCCCGATCCTTCTTGTAACGTATCGGGAGATTATAATGACTAAGTTCTCTGAAGAGAGCAAGGCTCGAAGGAGAAGATAAAGACTTTCTTACTATAATTTACTGCTAAAATGTACAGTAGTGCTCAGCCTTTGAGTCTAATTCTGAATGAACATGGAAGAATTTTTGTGGGTTTATATGCCCATAAACTGCTAACATCATTTTTATTATTAAATGTTGAAAAGGCTGCATTGTTTTTGCACCATATTTGAAAATAAAGTAAATCTTTTACCTGTGATAATGTTTAAACGAATAAACAAGATATTTGAAGATGAAGCCATATTTTTATCTTAAACCGCGTATTTTCAGATCTGATGCTATCATGATCTGCCAAATTAGCTAAAAGTGGAAATTGAGGTATGCATCTTTACACTAAAATATGCATATGAGTATAAATTAAAGGTTTAAGATTTACAATTAAATGCTTAGGCAAGACATGACTTCATCTTTTATAACGAAGAGAGAATGTATACAAAACATGAACATTGCAAAGCTTAAGCAGGATTCATTATTAAGCTGAATCTAAAAAGTGATAAAGAAATTTTAAAAAGAACAAGTCCCTAATTATTTGGCAAAGTAGAAAGCAAATCAAAATTTTTATCCAAACTCACGAAAGGCGATTTTGGTCTTTATGTAAAAATGAATACATACACGTACATACATATGAATATAGGTATTATATAAATACATGAACCATACAAACACATGAATTTTACAAATGGATACAAGAACTATATAAATGAATGTAAGAATTTCACGAATGAATAAGATAGTAAAGGAATATAGGAATTATTCATAGTTCATTTTTACAGGGTTTTTCCCTCTAGAATGATATTAATACAATAATATAACGTCCTAACTAATGCTAACTAGATGATAACTATGGGTTTTATAATACAGATTTATATACACAACATAAGTCAGGTGGTTAAGTCTAGTTCACGTGGTCTGGGTCCGCACTCTTGGTCGTGCATAAATAGTTTCACGTGGTTCGGTGTCTCTTGTTTTCCTTTGTTCCCAGAACGATCTTTTCACCACAAATATACCGAGGATAATAGCACATAAAATAATGATACTTACGGCAGATGTTGAAAAAATTGTTACAGGTTGTAGTATTTGTAAGCGTTTATTCTGGTTATCATCTGAAATTTTAAAACGACTCAATTGATCATTCCATTTAGGGGCATGGAGTTCGGGTAGGATTGGTACAGGTCTCATGGAGAGATTTAAGGTTTCTACAACGGGTTTAAATTTATTTTGCGACGGGAAGGGGTACGAGTCATTAATGGTAACATTGTAAGGGTTGTATATTTGGAAGGTTTTCGAACGCAAGGAACAGCCAATTGGTAGCCGAATAACCATAGGTATTGTGATGAGGGAATAATTTGACGGGCACTCGAAGGTAGCGGTAGTCCTTTTCGCGAAAGAAACCCAGATGTCTGGTCCAATTCGAAGTTGGACAGGTTTAGGGGAATTAATTTTTGTAAACGAACATACCGGGGCATGACGGTCGCGAATTAAGTCGATAAAGCAAGACCTAGTAGTTGGAAGAATGACTGGTTTGAGTGGAGGGCAAACGAGTTGTTTATTTGTTTTGGTAATCTGCAATGCCGGATGTCGCTATCTGACATCATAGAATATGCTGACAGGTCTTTGGTGAGGAAAAGGTAAGGTGGTACTGTGGGTAGATACAATCGATAAACATTAGAATTGTTTTGGTAGGGTGTTGGGAAAGGGTGAAATTTATATACGTCATAAGTGAGGACATCGAAAAATGGTACAATTATGAGGTATGTGTAGGGGCGTGGTCCATGTAGAGTCCAGGTGTATTCTAGAAATTGGGGGTAATTAGTATGGTTCATTGGTTGAGCGGGAATATGGATGATAATTTTAATTGTCTGGGCGGTGTGAATCAAGGACTGAAGTGTATCCCATGGTATTAGTGTGAAAAGAGTGATTTTCCTATGGGCTAGCTGGGTTGCACGCAAAACCTTGGAATAAATCGTAATTATTTGCTGTAAATATTTATCGATTAGGGTTGCTTGTAGGTTAATTATTTCTATTAATTCTAGATACCTTTTGTGTTCTTTGTATTGAGCTAACAGGGATTCAAGGTATGTGAATCTGTCTGAAAGGGTGTGGAGGAAGCGATTGTTTTCGTGTAGTAACGCAATAGTTTGTTCTAACATGTGTCCATTATATTGCCAATTTCGCACGAAGAGATTCAATTTGAGTTCAATTCTTTTAATATCTTCTTCGGTTGCTTATCCGAAAAAACCGTTGAATATTTTTCCTCCTATATCTATCAGTCCCCTTTTATTTCTTTGGTTTAATTTTTCCGAGTTTTGAGTTCCAGTTTGTATCCATAGTAATGCTAATATTTCTGATAGGGTGCGTGCTGTAATTGAATATTTTCGAAGATATTTTCTCTCAGAACGCGACTAATCTGATCTGTTCCCTGGACATTTTTAACAGAACCCTGAACTTTACTTTCAAACGTTTTTAATTGGGTTTGTATCTGAAGGAGATTGATTTTGATTCTAGTAGGGGATTGCAAATTGATAAAAAGGTCCGTGTGTCCTTTCAAAAATTTACCTTCTGCAAGCTTTTCTATAACAACTCCGGTAGAAATTTTAATGCTAGGGCTACAAGAGTAAATAATTTGGAAAATTATAGGGGACAATTTTATTCATTTCTACGCCTTAGATTATAGGAGCTGGGGTGGCCGTGTGGATACTGTGTGTTTGTGGACGAAGGGGTCGGCCTCGTTTTGGTGGCAATGGGGTCGACCGTTAAGCTCGGATTCTGAGCGGGTTCGTTTCTTATGTGAAGGTTCTAGTTCACGTGGTTGATGCATTTGCGGCGGTATGTAGGTCCGTGCGTCGATCATCAATCGGTGAGGGTGGTGACAGAGGAGATGGTGGAGTTGGAGGAGATGGTGGAGTTCCACTGAGGGATCCTCTCGAAGGGGTTTCTCCAGGGTCTGGGTCCGATGGGACTCTTGGTTCTGGGGCCTCCTCTTGTTCAGAGATTGGCTCGAGTACTGGTGGTATTACGAGGTACCAATCTTCGTCACGGGAAGTAGTTCCGCGGTGAACTTCAGTTTTTTTATCCCTGCTGATTTGTTAATACCTTGACCTTTCGAAGGATAGACGGCTCGAACGCCTGGCAGCTGTTTTTTTGGAAGGTGTTGTTCGGCAGCTATCTTCAATATCCGCGTGAATGATCTTTAGTTTGGAATGATCCCGAGGTCGAGATTTCGTAACGGTTTTTCCGAGGTTTTTCATAATCCTATATGGGCCATCCCATTTTGGGTATAATTTGCGATGAGCACTTAACGGTTTCACGCTCTTTAGGTAACATCGCATACCGACGACTATAGTCCGTTGACGGGGTGACGCCTATGTTTCTCTTGCTCCATCCGTTGGTTTCGTTGGTCTAGGCCCCGGGCAGTGGTCGGCGAACAGGGGTAAATTACCCCAAATGGGGTACATTTAAAATTTTTGGGGGTAATGCGTGCGGTATGAGAGACACCATATGCAACAATTTTAAGAACAATTGGCTTGTTTTTGTTTACTTTGAGGTCTGGGGGTAATTTCATTTCACTCAAATAGATTTTTGGGTAATACCCAAAAAAGTTCCCCGACCCATGGTCTAGGGCATAGCGGATTATGTCAAAAATTTTGAAGGATCGTTAAGCGAGTTGCTGATTGGTTTCTGCCATCTCGGAAGATGTTAGAACTGCTGGGTCGATTTGGTCGGTAAATCAAAAGGTAGACGCTTGTCGTAGTGATATAGGACGAAATGAGGGATGTCCCCGATAGACACGTTATAGCCATTGTTGATGGCTGTTTGTACCATGGGAAGGGACTCATCCCATGTACGGGAGGATGCATCGACAACATGGCGAAGGGCTTGTAAGATCTTTCGATTGTGCATTTCGACTAAGCCGTTTGCCTGCTGATGGTATGCTACAATGTGTGTGTTTTTAATTTTACACATGTTACAGAGTGACTCGAATCGTTTGGAAGTGAAACTAAGGGCGTTATCCAAAATTAGGATGGAAGGAGTAGTATGATTTTGGATGACGCGTTCCACTAGGGCTCTTGCCATAGTTTCCGAGGTCTGGTTTGGAATGGCAACTACTTTGCTGTAACGCGAGAAGTGGTCCGTAAACACAAGGATGTACTGGTTTCCCTTTGATGTTTTGGAGAATGGTCCAGGTATGTCCATTCCAGTTCTTTGCCAGGGCCTTTGGCATACTGGATATTTATGCATGGGAGCTGTGGATGGTACGATGCCTTTGTGTTTTAAACAAGACGGGCATTCAGCGATGTATTCATGTACCTTTTCGTTCATTTCGGAAAAATGGTATCGCTCCAAAAGGCTCTTGATGGTGCGATCCGGTCCTATGTGGCCATACAAAGATGAGTCGTGACAAAGTCCAATGGCTATATCTAGGAGGTCCTTTGGTCTTTCCACGAGGTCGTTTCCATCTTCGTTCCTAAATTGTACGAGCTCATCTTTTAGGTTGTACTGTTCTTTTACCTTCGATGGTTCCTTTTGTTCCAGGCGCGCCCAAAGGTTCTGGGTTTGTTGGTCCTGTTGTTGGGCGTATTGCAGACATTCGTAGTCGAACACAGGAAGAATTCCTATCTTATTCACTTGGGTGTCGGGCTTGAGTCTCGCAATCCGTCTGGAATAACTTGAAGTTTTCCCGGTTTGTATACGATTTTTACCTCAAAGTCTTGAATCAACAGAGCCCATCTACTCAACCGTCCTTCAAGTAGCTTGTCCTTGAAGAGATACGTGAGTGGCTTATGTTCAGTTTTGATGGTTACATCGTAGCCATAGACAATATTTCGGAATTTTTTCAAAGCCCAATATACCGCTAGGGCCTCTCGGTCCGTAGTGGAATAATTCCGTTGAGGTGCAGAGAGAAGCTGACTGGCATAAGCAATGGGTAATTCCACACCATCTACGTCCTGTAATAGGACGGCTCCTAGTCCATAGGAGGAGGCATCGGTGGCTATGACAAAGGGTTTGGTGTAATCGGGATATTGGAGGATGGGATGACAGGTTAGTTTACCAATTAAAATTTCAAAGGCATGTTGGTGATCAGATTCCCAGTTAAATTTAGTATTTTTTTGGAACAAATTAGTAATGGGTTTAGCAATATTTGAAAATTGGGGGATAAAATTCCGATAGAATCCGACAGATCCAATAAAAGCATGAGCGTTGTCGATGGTTTTGGGTACAGGGTACGTTTCCAGTGCTTCGAGTTTGGCTAGATCAGGTTTAATTCCTGTGGATGATAGTAGAAATCCTAGGTATACCAGGGATTCCTGTAAAAAGTTGCACTTTGCAAGTTTCAGTTTAAGGTGTGCTTTTCGCAAGCGTGTTAGCACATTCTGAAGACGTTGAAAGTGTGTTTTTATATCCGAACTATAAACGATAATATCGTCAAGATAGACGAGAGCTTCAACACATAATAGGTCGGAAACAACTATATTCATCAACCTAGATAAATTAGCAGGCCCATTTCGGACACCGAAAGGTAAAACCTGGAATTCGTAATGGCCTCGGTTAGTGGAGAAAGCATTCAATGCCCGAGATTCGGGACTGACCTCCATTTGCCAATAACTGGATGCTAAATCGAGGGATGAAAAGAAGTTAGTTTTCCCTACGTTCAGAATTGTTTCCTGCATGTTTGGAATAGGGAAACGGTCTGGGATGTAATGTGGTTTAGGCGTCTAAAATCTATACAAGGGCGAGATGTTCCGTCCTTTTTGGAGACAAGAATCATAGGAGCGGACCAGGGACTAGCTGAAGGCTGAATGACATCCTGCTCCAACATGTCCGTGATGTGTTCCTCAATAGTGACTAATTGGGAATGTGGAACCCTATAGGGAGGGATGAAGATGGGTTTGGAATTTGGTTCCAGCTTGATTTCGAATGGGACCAAATTAGTTCGGCCCAGAGGATCTCCTTTTAGGGCAATCACATCTCTATTTCTTATCAGGAAGTCGAGAAGCGATTCCAGTAGTTTGGGATCCTCTAAGACTGGTGACTCCTGAAGGGAGTGCTCCAGACATTTCTTATATTCTTCTTTCAATACTGAAGGGTTTAACTCTAAGGAACTGGAAACACGATTTATGGTACTGGTGGGGAAATCTGAATTTATTTCTACTGTGGAAACAGTTCCTATTTTCTGATTTGAAGTTAATTCGAGAAGGCTTTTTCCTTTGTTTAAACAAAGAACAGAGATAGCTGAATTCTATCTCTGACTAAGAACTTGGGCAATGAGAGCATCTCTTTTGAAATTACTTTCCTCTGTAATAAGAGCACGATCTGACTCTTATATCGGGTGTTCCACTTAAAACCGGCCCGCTGGAGTACTCCAGCGGGCCGGTTTTAAGTGGAACACCCGGTAGTTTCCCTTGACTGTTGACTACTCTTGCTAGGAAACAAATCTTCTCATAAGGTGCTACTGTCATATGCTCTCTAGGGCATATGAAAAGTTGTGAATCTGACTCTGGTTCGTCGACTAAAATTTGCCTTATTTGCTGAACTGAAGCTGACTGACTGGAAACTGGCTGACTGGAAACTGACTGACTGGAAACTGACTGACTGGAAACTGACTGACTGAAAACTGACTGTGTTGCTCCTACTGGATTCAACAACTGGAACTGATTACTCTGGGGGCTCATTTCTGGGGCGGTTGTCCCTCTGAATGCAGCCGACTGACTTGAACTGCTATCAAGTGGAGTGGGTTTCCTATTTCTTTCGGAAATCCGATTCTATTAGCATTAAGTTGTCTATTATTCTCATGGAGAGGGTGTGTCCTATTTCGACACTTCCGTAACTTTCCGGCTGGGTAAATTTCCATTGATTCCGGTTGAAAAAATCCATACCTAGTAGGATATCTGTCTGAAAGGTGGCGACTGTGTCCACTATACAACATTTTGTGGGGTATACCGCGTTTCCAACTTCTAAATATAATTCAGTTTCTCCGTATGTAGGTATGGGTGTGCCTGTAACCAGTGGTGGAATTCAAAAATTTTAAGAACCGGTTCGCCCTCCTCTCCCCTCCCCTTCCCCCCTTCTCCTCTCCCTTCCGTGTCAGAAATGAAAACTAAAAAATGTTTTTATTGAAATTCTTTATTTAATTTCCTTTTAAATATTTCCAAATCGCCTCCAAATCGAACTCGAGAAATTTTAGGAACCGGTTAGCACGAACCGGTGCGAACCGGCTGAATGCCACCACTGCCTGTAACTCCTCTGAGTTGGCAGGA
This sequence comes from Bathynomus jamesi, assembly GCA_023014485.1. Classification (NCBI taxonomy): domain Eukaryota; kingdom Metazoa; phylum Arthropoda; class Malacostraca; order Isopoda; family Cirolanidae; genus Bathynomus; species Bathynomus jamesi. The sequence continues at coordinate 139,950 of JAJOZX010009208.1, read as the reverse complement.
AGGTGCCTTAATTTCATATTTGTAATCTGTACTCTCTAGTAACTCATCTACACATTGTTTCTTAATTAACGTTGCGTGTGCTCCTGTATCATGGAGAGCGGTTAAATCTTCGTTATCAGTGCTACAATTTATTATTAAATCTAGGAGGTCCGCACCTATTATTCTGATGGGGAGTTTGTGTGTGTATCTGGGTTCATTACTGTTATTTGGGAGGGAGGAGGTTGAACTGCTGCCTCCAAAGTAGGGTCTAAAAAAGGGATCGAATTGTCTTCTATGGGAGGACCTGGGTCATATTCTATGGGATCACCATACGCTGGAGGGTCTTTTTGAAAACTGTACTCTGAGGAAATTGATTCCTCCGCGGGTACTTCTACGTACCGAACGATCCGACCTTGCTGATTGTACTGGCGTTTGTACATTAGGTAATAGTGTGATTGACCCTGTGGTCGTGATTTATTTGGTTGGTGGTTCGGTTGAGGCTGAGAATTTACTGGTTTCTGAGGATTGGAGGGCTTTTGGGAACGTTGGTGATTCGTTCTCTGGAAGTTGGGCCTATACCCTGCAGGGGCTTTATCAGCACATTTTTGTCGATCGCCACAGCGATGACCATGTTCATGACAGTGGGAGCAATAAGGGGGATAATTGCACTGACTTATCATGTGTCCAAAGCTATCGCAGTTAAAACACTGTGGAGGAGGACGTGCATTCTGGGTTTGGGGGGCTTGTTTCTGGAGTGCTGTTCCCTGCATCGGCCTCGATTTATAGGGTTGTTGTTGTTGCTGTTGGTGTTGTGGTTGCTGCTGCTGAATGTAATGTATGGGGGTTTCTCTACTCTTTCGGTAGTTCTGGTATTGTTCCCGTGTTTTATTCATGGCTACACTTACTGGTTTGTCAATATTTAGAAACTCTTGAAACCTTTTTTTAGGTGCTCCGGGTACGTTTTGGTAAATGGTCGCTGCTACTATTAGGTTTCTTTGTTTTGAAGTGAAAGTAATTCCACACGCATTTTCTGCGGCCCGGAGGGCTTCTTCTACGAGTTCATGTGTTCGTGTAATAAAATTATTTAAATCTTCATGTTTCTCTTTCTTCCATTTAGCTTGGAAGACAGCTTCTAACGTGGCTAAGGGTTGTGTAAGTGTTATTTCCTTAAAAAATTCTTATAAGTTTTGTTTAAATTGTCCCATGTTGTAGCTTCGCTAATGGATGGGACGTAGGTGACTGTATCATGAGCATTCCCTTCTTTAGGGTCGATAAACCTTTTTGCTTTTTGCATCGGTGATGTTTTCGCGTAAGAAATGTTGTTCTAAAGACTCAATCCAAGGTCTTACGCGTGGTTCAACAAAATGATTATCTATGGTCCCCTTAAAAATTAGGACAGTATGGGGAAGGTTTACTCGTCTACCTAAGTTAATGTATGCTGGGGCGGTGGTTTGAGATACATTGGCTTGTTCTTGATCTGAAGTTTGTGTGTTTGGAAATATGTTTGAAGGGAGCGGGGTAGGTGGCAAAATGAGTGTCGGGAAATTTTCGATGTCGGAAAGTGCACCATCTGAATCGCTCATATGTGAAGGTACTATTAATGTGTTCTAATTTGGTCTGCTTGACCGATCTTAATCTATGGAATGATCACTTGAGTGGTTTTCCTAACTACTCTAACTAAGAAATGAAATACATGTTAAATAAATGTACAACAATTTGCCTAACTAGGGGAAAATTTGAAAAAATTTTAAACAAAATAATACAAAAATGTAAACAAGATTTCACTCGAATGTATGTGAAGGTACGGTCATATTATGATTGGTACATTAAATAAAATTATACTATACTAACTATAACAGTGGAAATAACTGTTTCAATAAAAAGAAATGTATCACTCGTGTATGGAATGTTCACTGTGTTTTTTGTTAATTCTGGCTTGATACTAATTATTAATTGTTAATAATACTGATACTCAAATGTTTAGAGATTACTTTAAAAAATGAGATCTGTACTTAACAATATTCCTACGGCGAAATTCTTGGAGACGTGTCCTGAAGACGTGTCTTTCTGGCCACTTGTTCTTGGATGAAAACTAGGCGTGGAGAACTTGGAGTCGTGACACACCGGTTCAAGGGTGGATGTGACGAACTGGAGGTCGTGACACGCCGGTCAACTGGATGTTGGTTCTAGTTCCACGGTCTGGAAGACTGGAATAATCCTGGATGCAGAGGTCGCCAGTTGTTAACCCCTCCGTCTATGGCCTGGGTTGGTTGGAAGTCGACGGGGGTTCTGGTTAGGTGGCAACAACGGATTTGTTACTTGCAGTAGTTTCTTCTATACTACTCTCCGAGTTCTTCTTATAGTGGATCGGAGGATTCTGTAAAGCTTTCTGAAGGTTCCCCGATTCTTCTTGTAACGTATCGGGAGATTTTAATGACTAAGTTCTCTGAAGAGAGCAAGGCTCGAAGAAGAAGAAAAAGACTTTTTCTTACTGTAATTTACTGCTAAAATGTACAGTAGTGCTCAGCCTTTGAGCCTAATTCTGAATGAACATGGAAGAATTTTTGTGGGTTTATATACCCATAAACTGCTAACATCATTATTATTAAATGTTGAAAAGGCTGCATTATTTTTGCACCATATTTGAAAATAAAGTAAATCTTTTAGCTGTGGTAATGTTTAAACGAATAAACAAGATATTTGAAGATGAAGCCATATTTTTATCTTAAACAGCGTATTTTCAGATCTGATGTTATCATGATCTGCCAAGTTAACTAAAAGTGGACATTGAGCTATGCATCTTTACACTAAAATATGCATATGAGTAAAAATTAAAGGTTTAAGATTTACAATTAAATGCTTAGGCAAGACATGATTTCATCTTTTATAACGAAGAGAGAATGTATACAAAACATGAACATTGCAAAGCTTAAGCAGGATTCATTATTAAGCTAAATCTAAAAAATGATTAAGAAATTTTAAAAAGAACAAGTCCAATTATTTGGCAAAGTAGAAAGCAAATCAAAAATTTTATCCAAACTCACGTTAGGCGATTTTGGTCCTTATGTGAAAATGAATACATACACGTACATACATATGAATATAGGTATTATATAAATACATGAACCATATAAACACATGAATTTTACAAATGGATACAATAACTATATACTGTAAATGAATATAAGAATTTCACGAATGAATAAGATAGTATAGGAATATAGGAATTATTCATAGTTCATTTTTACATATATACAGTATGTATATATTTAGGGTGAGTGAAAATATTAAACCGTCTTGCCTCACTCATAATTTGGTGTATTGACCCTCTAGAAGTTCTAAAAAGATAATATTTTCTTTTTAGGACCCTCCACCCGCCGCATTTTTGCCGAAAACAAAATGGCGGAAAGTCATATTTTGAAAGACCCCTAGTATAATATCTATAAGTGTTTGAGAGAAGATATCGCGTTATATTGTGCGTATTTGCTTATAACTATGATAACGAGTAAACATATTCACACAACACAAGCGATACTTACTAATCACCAACTACTTAAGAACACACAGACGCTTATCTAAACATCGGTCTCACTCGAGGTCAATGACATCTTCCATATGGCTGATAAGGTATGGGGGTAGGAGCCGCATGCTGCATATTATAGCATGGGTGGCTAGAAAGACTATTGAGTAAAATATGTTTATATTTTAGTTTTAGAGCTTATATATAATTTGTTTGAACTAATTCCGTGTTTTGTATTTTTTCAGATTTTCATGTGATATTTCTGTAGAAATTTAACCTCAGATCTAAATATGGCAAAATCCCTACTAACTAGACAGTCGGTGAAGCAACATTTTCTGTTCGGAATTCCAAGTTAATTTCCACATAATGTCTTACCCTCTAATATGCAGGTTGGGAGATATTTTTTTCTACTGAAGGAAGGCTTATCTGCAAAATTGACAAATAATGATATTCTCGAAACGATAGCAGAAGTATTGGTCGAAGTGTGGAAACGTTCATGAACATTGAACACCCTCAATGAGTAAAAAATTCATAATTACCAAGCTGAAACACTTTACCGACAGAGTTACGCAACTCAATCGATCCAAAAGCAGTGCGAAGCTTATTGAATTGTTTAAAAAAGTTCAAAAAATCATTGGTAGAACTCTGACATTTGTGTCTCTAAATGCAACTTCGTTTCGCACCAAGATTTTGGCTGCCGAGAAAGCGGATGTAAAGAAAAACATAGTATTTGTGTTTGTCCAAAAGAATCAAGAATACCCAAAGAAGAACTGGAATTCCTTGAGGATCAGAGGACTATGCGAAATATGGTGATTGGAGTTGTGGATGTTACCTTTTCAAGATCTATAGCAAACAGAAATGCAACAAAGTTGAAGGAGCAACAAGGAAGTAAGCGAAGAAAATAATCATGCATGAAAAATTCGAAGAGGTAGTCATTGATGATGTGCTTTCACCTCATACTAATACTGATCTCTCTAGTACCGAATAAAGTTCAACAACTGAGCCTGAATATAAATGTTCCAACATTCAAATGAGAGCCCCTTTACCCAATCTCGCCATGGAAGCCGACAGATTTGGTATTTCAGAGAGGGCTGCATCGGCCATTGCTTCAGCTACTTTGGTGGATTTGGGTATCATTACCGAAAAAGACAGTGACTTTTTTATTGGCCGAAGTAAGGTGAGGAGAGAGAGAAATTGAGAAAAACATTACAAGTTGAAGCTGCACAAAGTTATGGTACCAGGATATAATTGGTGAAGAACATTATGTACTATTGAGTGAGCCTGGTGGAGAATACCTTAACCATTTGAGCCCTAAATCTGGAAAAGCAAGTGATGTATCTGAATCGTTGTTCGGTTACTTGAATGAAGTGACACTTGACCAGAATCTCCAGGTGATAGGGTGCGACAGTACGAATGTCAACACTGGGATCTAAAGGTGGCATAATCCATTTCATCGAGCAGAAGCTGAACCGACCATTGCAATGGAGCATTTGTATGTTACATACAAATGAACTTCCCTTCAGGCATCTGTTTGAGCGATACAACGGGAAAACAACTGGGCTAAGATAATTCAGTGGATCTATTGGTAATGCTCTTAAGACTTGCCATGAGATGCCTGTGGTAAAGTTCTCCCCAATTTCGGATGGGGCCGATAGTATCCCAGTTCTCACAGATGAGCTCATAGAAGATTTAAGTAATGATCAACAATACATGTTCAGAATAATTGGGGCCATAAGAGAAGGATATGTTGACGGAAGCCTAGAGAAACTCAAGCCTGGTCCCCTTATCAACTCTAGATGGTTAACTCTAGCTAACAGACTATGTCGTTATTATGTCTCCCAAAAGAATCCCTCCAGAGAGTTACGTAGCCTTGTTCTGTTCATAGTAACAAACTATGGTCCTAACTGGCTCATTATAAAATTTAAACCGTATCTGCCTGATGGACCCAAACATACCTTTCATGCGATAAACAGGTTCAACCTGTTACCCCAAGATATACAAAAAGTTGTCCAACCTTATATCTCACGGAATGCCTATTTTGCTCACTCAGAAAATATTCTTCTATCACTGCTGTCAGATAGTGAGCAAAAGCTGCGCAAAGTTGCAATCGATCGAATAATACAGACAAGAAAGTGTAAGGAAGCCAATACAAGGAAAATCAAAGAATTTAGAGTACCAGAATTGAACTTTAAAGCATCACATTGGACAGACATCATCTTCTGGGATAGAATTGATATCAGTGAACAACTTCTCACTTCTAAATTGTGTGATAAAGAATTGCTTGAGTACGAAACAAAATGTTTCAAAGTTGAGCAAAACCTCATTCACACACAGAACGTCGAAAGAGCCGTGAAGTTGGTTACAGATGCATCAGCATCTGTAATATCACAGTAATCAAGAGACGGATTTATTAGGTCAAGAATAAAAAGTCGCTCTCTGCTTCCCTCACGTCAAACCAAAAAGGATCTGATGCCTCTTCTGAAAAAATAATAATATTTGAGATGAGCGGGTTTTATATCGCATTCAAATGTAATTGATTTATGGTATCCAATTTTATTTCAATACAATGTATGCACAATGGTGTTTTTTAAGTGTAGTTTTGCATTATAAAGCGTTTTCTTCAATTGCTTTGTTTGATAGAACACTTAGCTTTTATGTTATGAGCATATTTTTATTTATGGATAACCGGCTGATGGCCATTTTGTTTTTATGTAAAAATGCGAGAGATGGTTTGAGTTACAAACATTAAATGACTAAATACATCATTTTTATATTCTAATACACCAAAAAACAAATGAGGCAAATAAATGTGAAATAAAAAGTTGTTTCACTCCGCCCTAAAAAAAAAAAATATATATATATATATATATATACATTCAACTGCAAAGAACACGCAGTATAAATAACGTAAAGAACGACGCTTGTATAGGAGATATTCCGCGCAAGACGAGAGAGAGAGAACGAAACAAATGAAAAAATGAGGTAACCACCCGGGAATCGAACCCGGGATCTTCCGATTGCCGGTCAGATGCGATACCATTACACCATGGGCCTCACTCTTCCAAATGCCGTAATTCTTCTACATACTCGCAGAAACCAATGCCCCAAGGGGGCACCTCCCGCATGCCGTAACATTATATACATTCAACTGCAAAGAACACGCAGTATAATAACGTAAAGAACGACGCTTGTATAGGAGATATTCCGCGCAAGACGAGAGAGAGAGAACGAAACAAATGAAAAAATGAGGTAACCACCCGAGAATCGAACCCTGGATCTTCCGATTGCCGGTCAGATGCGATACCATTACACCATGGGCCTCACATACTGCGTGTTCTTTGCAGTTGAATGTATATAATGTTACGGCATGCGGGAGGTGCCCCTTGGGGCATTGGTTTCTGCGAGTATGTAGAAGAATTACGGCATTTGGAAGAGTGAGGCGCATGGTGTAATGGTATCGCATCTGACCGGCAATCGGAAGATCCCGGGTTCGATTCCCGGGTGGGTACCTCATTTTTTCATTTGTTTCGTTCTCTCTCTCTCGTCTTGCGCGGAATATCTCATATATATATATATGAAAATGAAAATGAAAAGGTTTATTGGCAGACTATAGTCCATATGACAAATATTATTAATACAATGACAGTTTCATATACTAAGGATAGAATATATACAATTGATTAGAAATAATACTGCACTGTCGAAGTTAAGTGGAGCTACAGACAGACGTTTTTGTACCAAGAAGTCCATAGCTTAGAGGATAAATGGCAGTACTCATGGATAGCTTGGCTGATCGGGTTGGTTGATTTTTTAATTCTTTGCATTAGACTGTGTTGAACACGTCTTGTTACCTCCGGAAAGCTCGGGACATTGCGGGTAGCAAACATTTGCGAAGCTGAGCATCTCGGGGGTAATTTATGTAAGAGTCTAAAAGACCTGTTATACAGCAAATTTAGGGTTCCGCCAGAACCTTTTTTATAATTCACCCAGAGTTGCTGACCGTATATATTACTGCAGAAAGTACGAAAGAGTGTCTGTAGCTTCACTTGTACAGAAACGAAAGTTCCTTATGGTCATATTCGCTTTAGCACACAGGCTTCGAGATTGTTTTCTTATATCCGAGTCATCACTCAAGGAGCTGGTAATAGTTTGACCCAAATACTTAAACTCTTGTACTTCCTCAATTCCTTCACCATTCATTTTAAACCTTATATCAGCTGGCTGATTACAGCTTTTAGGATGAAATTGCATAACCTTAGTTTTTGTAACATTAAAAAGAATATCATGTTTCTGCGAATACACTTCGCAGACATTTAGTAGCCGATCCAGACCTTTAACAGAGGGACTTATTAACACCATATCATCGGCATAAACTAAGTTATTTATCTTTGTGTTATCTATACTACATCCTACTGTTGCCTCATTAAGTGAAGCAATTAATCCGTAAATATACACATTAAACAGCATAGGGGAGAGCAAGGAGCCTTGTCTCACCCAGCAAGAGAAGCCAAAACACTCGGATAGTATATTGCCCCACCTAACAGTGAAAGATTAGTGGGAATACCAAAATTTTAATAAATTTAATATGTACATGGGAACCTTCCTGTCTTCTAGTTTTGCAAATAAAATATTGTGGTTCACCCTATTATATGCCTTACTTATATCAAGGAAACAGCTATAAATGGTTGAATTACTGTCAATGTATTTAGATATTGTTTCTTTAAGTACATAGATACACAGGTCAGTTGAGTGGGACCTTTTAAAGCCAAACTGATTAGGAGATGTCCATAGGAAATCATTTAATCGGAGTAACAAGAGTTTTTCTAGTAGTTTCGAGAAGCAGGAAGCGACAGCAATAGGCCTCTAAGTATTGCTGGAGAGAATGTCTCCGTACTTATTTTTGACCAGGGGCAAGAGCATGGCTGATAGGAGCAATGATATATGCAGACATACTACGTCATTTGCATATTTTAAGTGCTCATTCGATAAGTCATCTACCCCTGACGCAGAACCAGTCTTCAACTCTTTAATTAACCTCTTTACTTCAGAAAATGATATCAAAATATTTTCCCTTGTCCCTCCCACAATCGTTTCGCTGCAATCTATCTTAAGATTATCCCTACTAGTGCGCTGAACCTCTGGTCCACTCCGGAGAGGACGATCGGTTACCTGGGTGCTTCCGGCTTGCTCGATCAGGGTGGGCTGATCGGCTAAACAGCAACAACAACTAAAGAATACAATAACGCTTGTATCAGTTTCCAGTTGTATTATTATAGTTTTTGACCTAATTCAAAATTACCATAACAAACAACTTTTGAACCCCTCATTACTCCAAAAAGACTTACATTGTTTAAATCAGCGTAAAAATCTACATTAAATATCTTATTTTCAACAAAATCGGAAACAGTACATGAAACGGAAAGATCCCCGCAATTTACGGTAATAGAACCTGCAGAGTTAATAATAGGTTGCCAGGTTTGTGGGTTTTAATAAGACCGTAAAGGTGGAGAAGAGGAATAGTCCGGTAGCACAGACCCTGATTTTACTGGAACCCTGCATTGTTTATTATAAAGCAAATTTTTACATATTTTGAAAGCTTATACCACCCCATTCAAGAATCCATCGGGTGTACACCTGACCCCCACTTGGCTTTTTGAATATGGCCGCCATTTTCCAAGATGGCCGGCGAAACTGAAAAATCCCATATCCTGGTAAATACTTGATGCATTTTGATGATCTTGGTGTCATTTCTAGGGTTTTTAGGATGATGAGTCGATCTGGAGGGGTTGCAGATACTTTGGGAGTCGTTTTGACCCACATTCGTCAATACTCAAGGTCATTGGAAGTCAAACGCCCCCCGAAATAAGGAATATCCCCTATTCCGGGCAGTCGTGGAGATATTTTGGTGATCTTACTGTCGTTTTTATGGTTTTGGGCGAGACTGAGTAGTTCTATACGTAGGGTTTAAAATGAAATCAGGGATTATTTTTCCTATGGTAAGGTGAATTCCAATATGTTTAATTATTCCTCTTATTTTTTCAGGTTGTTGAGATTATTGCTGATGGTGCTGCCCACGTGGTGGTTTGATGACGTCTTGGTTGTGCTGATTCCAAAATTGTTTTTTGACTGCTGAATATGGAGAATATACCAGGTGAGCAATGTTTAGTTTTCATTTGCTGAGGATAAATTATTTCAATGCGATTTGTTCTCTGAAGAATGGGTAAACAAAATTCTTATTTTTCAGGTTCTACAAAAGCTGCAGACGAATGTTTCTTCAAGGATTTCCTGCGTAGCTGTCCTGGAGGTCAGAAAGTTCTTTCAAATTGTGGGAGGATTCAGAAAATCATAAAGAGCAGCGACATCAGAGGGCAGCCAGATGTTCAAGCGAGAGTAGAGCCTCTCTTGGAAGATGGAGCAAAAATCCTTTGTTGTCACAAGAACTGTTTCCACTTATGTGTCCAAGCGGAATTTATCAGCATTCATGAAAAAGAGAGAAGTGCATGGACCCAATGGATCCAGAGTCACATCCAGGAGGCAACTTATACAATATTCGGACAGGGCAGCTTGCATCTCCAGATGCCAATGCCGATAGAGCTGTTAGTATTGGAAAGACGCAACTGGCACAGTACGAGTCATCATGGCCACAAGACTTTTATGGCACCATTTCCAAACATGTCATCACCTTTGCAAGTAAAACGAGACATATCAAGGTGGGTGCCCACTTGGTTATGGACCAAGAAGCGATTTATGCACGCGTCATCGGTTTGCTGATGAGCGAACGCGAACTTGACTTCACCCATGTATTCTCAACAGAGCTTACGGCATACCCACCCGCACTGTTCCAACCAGATGGCTTAATGAGAACTGCAGCTAAGTCCGCATTGAAGCAGAACTTGGGAGAGGAAACATCCTCTCGAACACGGGGTCGACCAACAGTTGTTATCATGGATGTGTCAGCTGTTTTGTGGACAGTCGACTGGCCTGCTAGTGGCACAGTTGCTACATTTATCCAAACCTTCAAAGTATGGCTACCGAAACATCTTTCTCATGCATCTGTAGTACTAGCGTTTAATCGCTACTATGATTTCTCTCCTAAATCAAGCACTCGGGCAATGAGAAGCAAGAGCAACAGAGAAAGAGCTTTATTTTAATTTTTTGGATTTCTGCTCCCCTAATCCTAAATATCTTCCACCTCTCTCTCTCTCTCTCTCTCTCTCTCTCTCTCTCTCTCTCTCTGTATATATATATATATATATATATATATATATATATATATGTTTGTTTGTCAAAACATATAAAATTTTTAACAAGCGATAACGTAAGGTTGTTAGGCATTGAATTACAAGTGAACAATAATTGCATATTAATTGTAAACTGCTATTTACCATACAACAACGGCAGTAATCTAGATGAATACATTGATTTGCTGTACAAAATTAAGTCATTATCAGATAACCCCAAATATTCTCACTGTATAATAATGGGGGACTTTAACGCACATGTGAACTCGGAATTCTTTGGAGAATTGGGTAACATGTGCGAGTCGGCCAATTTAAATATAAGTGATGTAGATGTATTAGGGGTAGCCAGTGATAATTTTACATACGTTAGCGATATGAGTGGTACCACCAGGTGGATTGATCATTGTCTCACTAGTAATAATCTAAAGGATCGAATTGTTAGAGTTCATATTTTGCATGATTTCCTTCTTTCTGATCATAGACCATTAGAAATATTAATTAACGTTACCAATTTATGCGCAACACGACTTAACAAGAACTCAATAGGTAAGAATAATCGCGTCGATTGGTCCATTGTTAATATGCAGCAGAGAATAGAATACAAAGACAGAACATGTCACCTCTTTAATAAATTAGAAATTTTGCACCTTGCCTGTAATAATCCTTGCTCAAATGATTCTCACTGTAAACTCATAGATAGGTATTATAGTAAGATAATATCCCTGTTAAGAGAAGCAGGAAGCCCCTTGATTAAGTCTTACGACTATCATACTAAGGTTATTCCTGGATGGAATTATTTTATTGCCCCCCTGAAGAGGGAATCGAAAGACGCCTATGATTTGTGGTGCTTTCATGGTAGACCCAGATTAGGACCAGTATACATAAATATGTGTAGAAGTCGGGGTCAGTATAAGGCGGCCATAAGGCGATGTAAACAGGAAGAAGAGTCTATTCGAGCATCAAAAGCCTGTGAAGCTCGCATAAATAACGATAATAACAAATTTTGGAAATTTGTTAAGAATCAAACGGGTGTCAAAAATGTCCTCCCTCCGACAATCGATGGGGTGTCGGGGGAGGATGAAATTGCAAAGCTGTGGAAAAACCATTACTCTTACATTCTTAATAGTGTGAGTGATGTTGTGTTGCGTTCGTTGTTGTGCTAGAGCGGTACAGTCTGTCATAATGTGTTCAATTGTTTGTGGTGTGTCCTGGCACAGGTGGCAGGTGTCGTCTGTGGAGTTGTCTAGTCTGTGTTTATATGTCCGTAAGTTGGGGTGATGTCCAAATCGGAATCGTGCTAAGTTACCTCGATCCGATCTGCTGAGGCTGATCTCTGACCTGCTAATGGGTGGCGGCTTCGCACCTAGGACCGCATTCGGACCGAGTCGTGTCAGTGCTTTGTGGGTTAGGTGTGTGTATATGTCTGTGTGATGTCTGTGGGGCGTGGTATGGAATGGAGTATTTGGTTATAATGTCTCTCTGGTGTTATCTTAATGGTGCGAGGTGTCGGTGCATGATTGTACATGTAGTGGCAAGGGTGTTATGGGTTAGTTGTCGCTGCTGCCATGAATTGTGTTCCCCTCATGTCTAAATGTTCCCTAACTTTCAGTATTTTTGTTTCTGTGTGCAGATGTTCCATTGGTGTTGTTTGAGTGCATCCTGTGATGATACGAAGTGCGTTGTTTTGTATTGTCTGTAAGGTGTTTATGTGTGTGTTTGAGATAATGGATGCCCAGCATGGGCTAGCATAGTCCATAAATGAGCGAATATATTGTTTGAATATGAGTGATGTTGTTTCCTGCTGGTGTCCAAAGTTTGTGCCTGTTAGTATCCTAAGCGTGCTAAGTCTTGACGTACATTTGTTTTTAATGTCCTGAATGTGGTTTGCAAAAGATAATGATGTGTTGTATGTGACCCCAAGCATTTTGGTCCTGTGAGTGTGTGGAATGTTGGTGTTGTTTAGTGTAAGCTGTGGAGTTACCTGGTGTTCTTTTGTATTGCTTGTAAGCAAGGTGATGGTTGATTTTGTGGGCGCTACTTTGAGTCTATTGTGTGTAAGCCAGTCTTGTACACTGTTTATGTATGTTTGTAGGTTATTTGTAGCGGTATCGATGTTGTGGATGCTAGAGTGATGTCATCTGCATATGATGATAAGGTAAGCTTGTTATCTATGGGTGTTGGAATGTCATGCATGTATAAGTTGAACAGTGTTGGTGAGCTTTGAGCGACCCCGTTCGGAAAAAGCTTGTTTTTGGATGACTTGCCATTAAATGTGACATGTGAGTATTCTTTAGTAATATTGCCTTATTTTGCTAAGTATTTGTGTGAATATATTTCGACCGTTATTTTTCTGCCCGGTTAGGTTAACTGAATGCCAGGTTAGGTCAACTGAATGCCCGGTTAGGTCAACTGAATACCCGGCTAGGTCAACTGTACGCCCTTGATGATTGGTTAGGTTAAGTCGTGATATTTTCGTTTGGTCTTTTCGGTTTTATGTCCGGCATTGGATTTTTTCCATGTTTTTGGTATAGACGTAGATTTGTACGCTGATTCCATTTCTGCAATCCGTTTCTTGGAGAAATAAACATGAAAAAAGTTATGGCCCAAAACTTGTATTCAAATATCCACCTATACTTAACCTAACCTAACCTACCCTAACCTAACCTACCCTAACCTAACCTAACCTACCCTACCCTACCCAAACCTAATCTAACCTAACCTACCCTACCCTAACCTAACCTAACCTACCCTGCGTATGAACGCATCGAACAGCTCGAACGGCACAGCTTCAGTCACAAAACAGTGAACCACAGCGAAAAATTCGTGGACCCTTCAATTGGAGCACACACGCAACGGATAGTGTCGACGTGGAACCAACTCAAACGCGGTAACAAGCGCCGGTGTGGTACGCATCGTGCCATGATCGACTCGTATCTCTGCAAGTTTCTCTGGCGTCGCCGACACGCAGGCAAAGATCTAGTGCGCCAAATGCTGAACGATATTGCGCAGTTTGGCAAGTAGCAAACTTTGGTTTGTGTTCCGTTCTGTGTTCTGGAAACCTGTAAACGTAATAAACTTGCATATAACTTTTTTCGTGTTTATTTCTCCAAGAAACGGATTGCGGAAATGGAATCAGCGTAAAAATCTACGTCTATTCCAAAAATATGAAAAAAAATCCAATGCCGGACCTAAAACCGAAAAGATCCTTTTCGTTAGTTTTAACGAAAATATCACAACTTAACCTAACCAATCGTCAAGGGCATAAGTTGACCTAATCGGGTATTCAATTAACTTAACCGAGCATTCACTTGACCTAACCGGGCATTCAGTTGACCTAAACAGGCATTCAGTTAACCTAACCTAACCTAACTTTTGAACCGCTCATTTCTAAAAAAAAAGACATTTTTTAAATCAGCGTAAAACTCTACATTAAATAACTTATTTTCAACAAAATCAGAAACTGTACATGAAACGGAAAAGATCCAATTGCAGTCTATAAGCCGAACCGGCGTATTAACCGACCTTAATTTTTCCAGATAAAAATTCTGACTTAAGTCTATACCTGCCGTATAAGCCGACCCCCCCCCCCCCCAACACTGAACAAGCCAGCATTAAGGCTACACCATTTTCATCAAACTTTAACGAAAATACCAGTAATTAAACAAAAAATTAACCTACACTTATCGTAACACCTATCAAAACATTAAAAATAAAATACCATGTTATTATATTGTAGTAAAGGTTATATTAGAGTAAAGGTTTTAATTGTCAATAAAATATTAACCTTCAAGAAATATTTATTTTCGAGTTAAGGTTTTAAAATTTTACGATAACTTTGAAGCTCCGCATGAAACATCAGCTGATCAGTTGTTTACATTTGCTGTGGCCGTGGGTGAGACTGACGGTGCCTATCTACTATTTCACTATTATTCATACCCGCAGCCACGTTGAGGCAGACGAGGCGGCCGCCTCGTCTGGCTGAACGGGCATTTTGGATCAATGAAGAAATTGAATTTCAAAGGAAATCTCATGAAATTGACAGAAATAGGATTTTACCTGTCTCGTACAAATTATGTTATTAATTATTATTAATTTCATAATAAATAATTATAATTATAATTAATAAAATTATATATAAAATAATTAATAATTTATTATTATTATTAATTATTAAGTACAAAAATTCGATTTTACGTAGAGTCGTACAAATCCAGCGCTCTTTAGCGCTTTTTAGGCAAAAGTTATTATTGTCCAATTCACTCTCAGTTACCATACGCTCAAAGTGCATGATTTTGTGCTAGGATTAAAAAAAAATTCTGGAGGAGCATGGCCCCGGACCCCCTAGTAGGGCTGTTTTCGCCTCGTCTATTTTTAAGCTCTGGCTACCGCCTTGATTATTTATAACAGAACCTTATATATTTTTAAAAAAATGGTAAATGATTAAAAGCAGTAACAAATATTACAGGCAGGTACCATAGTAGTATTTATGAGTTAAAAATCCGAGTTGCAACCCAGTAACGTATGATATAGGCTTAAGCTTCAAGTCTGGCGAAAGTGGCGCAGTCTTTTTGTGTTTGCCATTTTATACCCGCCACATTAGCTGACCCTTAATTTTGGAAGCAAAAAATTAAGCTTCAAAAGTCAGCTTATAGGGCGCAATATATGGTACTTATAAATTCTCCAAAGGGCTTATCAAAGTTTTGTGTTCCCATTCTCGGAACTATCTCTGATTTACATATAAAAAATTCAACGGACCTTGCTGAAAAACTGAATAATATACGCATTGAAACAAACGATAGATTGATCAGTTTCGACGTTTGTTCATTGTTCACAAAAGTGCCAATTGACGATATGCTTTACTTTCTCTCACGAGCATTACATAAGTATGAACTGCCACTACCTGCACACATTGTTTTGGAACTCATTAAACTTTGCATCAAAGACTGCCAATTCACATTTAATGGTCAATATTATCAACAGGTTTTTAGGGTGGTTATGGGTAATTCCTTGTTGCCCCTCCTCTCCAATATTTATATGGAGTTTTTCGAAATAACTTACATTCCGAGAATCCTAGGGGTTGGCATCCCTTGATTGCGGTACGTCGATGATATTTTGTGTATCTGGTTCATGAGGCGTGACCTGGATGACTTATGACTTCTTCGTTCAGTTTAACAATAAAATGCCCTCCATTAAGTTAGTAGTATGACCGAAAAATGGGAGAGTGCAGGAATGTTGCAATGTTGCAAGAGATAATGATCAATGTTGCAAAGGGGTGGGGGTATGTTGCAAAGTGGGAGAGGGTATGCAGTGAAGGGGGATGGGGGAATGCTGCAGGTGCAACAAGGGGTCATGAAACTTGGAGGCGGCGTTATCCCCCAAGATAAAGACAGGAGAAGGAGAGAAAGGGAGAGAGGTGTTCACCTGGCAGGAGCGAAGTGCATATTAACACTTCAGCCGACCCGCCTTCCTCTTATAGGCCCCTAATCAGCCAGTTGGTTTATAAGGCGTAAATTGCTGTCAGATAGCACTTTTTATTTTAATTGTTCAGGTATACATTATTAGGGTGAGTTGCTAGATACCACCGCTTATTTTATTTCACACGATTTGCCAAATAGTTTTTAATTGTTCAAGTATACATTATTAGGTTAAGTTCCCAGATTGTACCATTTATTTAATTAATTCTTAGCAGTTGGCTTAGAAATCAGTCAGTAGGTTTAGAAGACGTAACCAGCCATTTGGTATAATTGTTTACAACCAAAAGAATTAAATAAAACAACATTCCATCATTCTGTTTATTAAATATTGTAAATATATAGAAAATAAATACACATTGGAATGATCAAAAAACAACAAAATAAAAACTAAGAAATAATATAACCATCAATATAGCAGAAATACACACACACACACAATTATGTTAAATAAATAAATACGTACACTTTATCTTCTACCGCACAAAATCAAAAATAAGAAATAAAACGTATAGCCATCAATATAGCAGTACAGGAGAAATATATATATATATATATATATATATACACACATACACAATTACGTTAAATAAATAAATACATACACTTTATCTTCTACCGCACAAAATAAAAATAAGAAATACAAAACGTATAGCCATCAATATAACAGTACAGGCGAAATATATATATACACACACAGTTATGTTAAATATATAAATACATTTTACTTTTTTTCAAAACACTAAACTCGCACAAAGAGTTCATCGTTAGCCACAGCGTCAAATACAAGTCTATAAACACGCCTTTCCAACCGAGGGATTATTTCTACCGACCCGAGCTTTTCAATCGTAAACTCTTCTTCACACTGCATAGCGACGGTTGAAATAATCTTCTAAGTCGTTACGACAGCTGCTCGTTATATAAAGAAATAGTTCTTCAGGGTGAACGGTGTAGGTGAGCTCAGCCATGTACCGATCAAGTGCCTTGTACCAAAGTTCATGATATTTCAAAGAGTCTAAACTTTTTAAATAAACGTCCAGCTCTAGACCATTCTCACCTTGTTCAACCCTACACTCGGTAAACCCATCGAGCAGAGCGGTGTATGCGTATTCAAGAACTGTATCAAAATAAAGCATATCTGTAACACGCGCGTCTAATATAGGCTTCAGCTTGCGGAATCCGACGATTACAAACATTCTGTCGAGGATGAAACGGTTTCTCGTAGGGACAAGAACGTTATTATCAGAAGCATTCTTCCACATCAACCGTATATCAATGCATGGCCGAACGTTATTTATACACAAATTACATACAACGGCGTATGAGGGGGTGTCACTAATCTGCTCTTTTCTTGTACCTACACCTGTAGGAATTTTATAGCGATCTTCACTCCACTTCTCAACTATCACGAAGATTCTATTCATCTCCTCGACAATTGAATAAACAACATTCCGTTTGTTTGTTTGTCTACAATCCGTTTCCAGTACATAGTTAACGATACCGGATTTACGCCTGAACACGAGCAACGACTTCGTCACGGACACATCGTACACGGCGTTGAGAATGCTGCTGAAAGGAAGTTCCATCGTATTCGAAGAGCGCACGTCCACTCGGCTCAAGCTCTGAGATGACTATGAGGCACATGCAACGCGACGGTTCGACGGGAGGAGTGAGTCACACCATAATCTAATGAAACGTGTAGGCGCCGATCCAACATGAATCGTTGTATCCCATTATATTCGGCAGATGTTTTGAGAAATTTTCCGATACAAGAATTAATTTCGGTTTTAATGTTTTATCACTCTCACTTCCCCGAATACGTACCAGGCATTTTCCTTCAGGGTAATTTTCTCGAACTAAACACTTTTTTTAACGGTTTTAATATTTTACCACTCGCCATTTCCACAAACTAAACGTCTTCACACCGGCGCACTATTTGAGAGGAATATATGCCCATATTTTTCCTTTTTGTTTAACAAGCGATACTCGTCTCTAAAGTCTGTTAAAAACTCACACAGGGCATTAGCTACAACCTCACTACAAACCTCGTCATGATATACATTAATATAGTGATAAAAATACTTAAGATTCTCCATGATGACGAGATTTACATTCTCAGTCGCAGGGTACGTGTATTCGGTATGGTGTAACATGACATAATCTCGCTTCTCACACCACCCATCAACAAGACTCACTATCCATATCCGTTGCTTCTCTTCTGCACATGTTGTTTCTTTTACTTCACGGTATAGGTGAGCCTTTATAAAGCTTAAGTCTATAACATACTTCAATACATCGTCTGTGCTACGAAAGCCTACAACGCTCTCACCAGAATAGCCATAGAGTATTTGTACAGCTTGCTTCTTCGCACGATTCAATGTAGTCTTAAAATAGGCAAAGGAGGGGGGAATAGGGAGTTTTTCAGTATCCACCACATCTTGACACTTCCTTCACGCCCCCCACCTTCTGCGCCCGAAAATTGTGGATGCCTACAGTTAGTTGGGGATGCCGATCACCCTCATCATCGTCCAAGCACACTAGATCCTTCAACGATTCAAAGTTAACGACCCGCCGATTCGCATGGTTGAGCGTGATACCCTTTGCCTTCACAATATATTTCATATCCTCCCCCAATAGGAGGCATGTGTTTGCCATCCCTCTCTGTGAATATCACGCTATCTGTATCAGCGTACAATACCCGCCGCCCAAGAGAATGCAATAACCCCGAAAGTTTGATGCGTGCGTAGGCCGTTGTGAAGCTGGCTACCGGTATGTTTGTAACCCGTGAGGTATCTGTGGCCAATTCGGTATTGTCGTACTTTATTATGTAAGTATTACCTACATTCATGATCTCCATGACCACTTTCTCGGGAGCATTGGCATAATCCCAGACTTCACTATAACTTTGTGCCATACGAACGTTCCCTTTGCCGGTATTCTGCGCAAATTTTCCCCAAAGACTGTTTACACAGAACTTTGCACTAAAACGCTTGCCAGGATTCTTTACAATTTGGGATCGGTCAAGATGTATACCTTCACGGTCACGGTAACGTTGAATATAGGCAGACTTTTCATCTTCGGTATCAACTCCTCGCGGATACCATGATGCTGAAACCTCATCTTTCAAAAAAGCGTTTATATATGGTGTGAAAAGGTTGGGTAGCTTCTGAAACCTCCATACCTCATGTATCTTCAATATGCTCTAGCCATGGCAAACAGCTAGATCCAGCTCTGGACTTGTATATACACCTCTAATCTTACGCTGGTGGGTTGTATGGTCACACTCACCATTGTTCTTTTCTGCGCACTTCACGCACAAAGGAAACATGAGCTTGTGATCGATAACGACGGGTAAAATCGACATCCATAAATTGCGAGGGGGGAGTACGTCTACGAAAGAAAGGCCGACATTTCTTGAGAACTCGTTGATGGTGGGTAGGTCAGGCCCCACCACTTTCTCAGGCGCACCTACGGGGTACGGATTGTTCGTCATCACCTAGGGGTATAAAGAACAGAAATCGTAGTAATGGAGTTTCACACCCTCCGTAGGCGGAAAGTATAGCTTGAAGGGATTTGTACGCCCTCGGAACAAGCTATCACCGCATTTGAGAGGATCCAGTACCATTGAACGCTTGATCGTGTTTATTTCTTCACGGTACTGTCCGTCTGTCTCCATCCGTGCATCATACTCATGCTCCCACAAGACTTTGTGAGTGAACTGGGATCCTATAAGTTGATCGTGGGTGCGGGTCCACGCAAGACAGTCGGCAGGAGATCTACCGTGGATATCTCCTGCGATTCCACACTCAGGACGGGGGGCATCCGTGACACCAGCAACCGTTAAAAGAGTACACAGTCTTCTCACCAGTGACACGGTTTCCACTTAGACCATCAACCCAAAAAACACGGCCATTAACCTTAATGGTTACTTCACCCGTGTTGCGGGCATGCTTTATGTATACACCTGTCTGTTGTAGGTGTATGAGCCAGTAAATAGCCTTGTGCCCATAACTGCGGGGATTGTTTCTGTGAATAATGGCTAAGGTGTCTTTAGGCATAAAGTTATTCTTGAACACCGTAAAACATAATGAGGCGATGGTGGTTGCGACTTGCAACGGATCGCATTTGAAACGGCCTATGTACAGTGCTTACAATAAGTCTCGCGCCTCTGTCTCGTCCCAAGCTAGTCTGTTAGGTATAAAATGGGCGGTCCTTATGGCAGCGGAGGTGTGTTCGGGTTGGTGCACATAATTGGTCTAACCCCATCAATGACGTCCACATTATCATTGTGTCGATCACTCTATCTATTTATATATACAGACATACTGTATATAGATATATAGAGAGTATGCAGGGGATAACGTGTCTCAGTCCCAGCTATGGTAGTTGTCTTACAATTAACAGTCCCTAGTGCAAGTTACGTTAACACCTCCGCATAAACTACCCTGGACTAAAATAACATACGTGAAGTCCTTACCCACAAACCATTTAAAAAGTGTGATTTAAAAGCTCTCTCTCTCTCTGTGTGTGTGTGTGTGTGTCTCTCTCTCTCTAATCACACCGCATGGCAATGTATCCATATAACGTTAATAATAACCGAAACTCGAGAAAACATACTCTCTGCCTTCCGCTCTATCCCAAATCCTTTTCTCTTAGTAACCTCTTAATACAAACTAATCTATCATATTTTGCGACTTTTTAACTCTGGTAGGATTCAATTTCATTCCTATAGTGTAAGATACTTAAATTCATGTGTGTATTATGCCATATGATGTGCGTAATAAATAATCATTTTTAAATAGTTGGAGCGTTTCAACCCCTCAACACTTAGATTCCCCTAACACACAGGCGTCTTCAAGTAACATGAATGCGTAGAGATCTAAGGTGTTAGATTCTATATTATATAATTTATGTGCTAGGTTTAAGAACGCTGGCATTGAAGGATGGAAGGAAGGGACAGTAAAAGCGATAATAGGTGTAATGAAGGAAGTGGAATGAGGATGGAGGTAAGTGTTGCTATGTCGAAGGAAACGAGGTTGGGTGGGGAATTACGAAGGGAGGAGGAAAGGGAGCCAGAGATTATTAATGTAATTCTGCCACCACGTTCTCCTGATATGAATCCGATTGAAAACATTTGGGCAATAGTAATTAACGAATGGGAGCAACGCAATGAAAAAACATTTGAATCACTTTTAGCTCACACGAGGAATAGTTGGGAGAGCTTACATCGAACACCAAACATTCCCTACAATCTGGCCTCTTCTATGCTGCAACGATTGCAAGAAATTATTGATGCCGGAGGAGGCTATAGGAAATACGGATGTTAAAGCCATGACGTAAATGTGTATCGAATATATATTTATGTTAATACAGAATTTTATTACATTTTTATGTTTGACAGCTATAAAAGTATATATTGTGACCATGAAAGAACTTTACTTATCCTTAGTTAGAATCTTTTCTTGCAATGTCTACGCTCGTGGAAATGATATGTGCATTGTTGAAACAAACTACGAGAAGGTAATAGTTTCAGGAAAAAAATAAAAACTGGCAACATCGAGGCCATCACATGTTTATGGGAATTGTCATAGGATATGCTACCAATAAGCTCTTATATACTACTATATACAGTATACTATATTACGTAATAATTACGATGAACAAATCAAATGCAAATTTCTCTGATTCACGGCTCACCAGTCTTGCTTTAGACTAATGACTTTCATAAGATGTAATAGGTTACCACTTAAAACAATGGATAAACTATCTATTAGTGAGACGACCGTGACTTCCTCGAAATGCGAGCGCGTGAGAGGTTCACTGAGGAATTTGGTCATTAGATTCTTCACGTAGGATATGTATCACAAACAACAATATTGACAACAATTCCCAACAATTACTTACAGTAATATCAATCATTGCATTTGAGCAAATAATTTAGACCTGCGTCAAAATAACTTAGGTATCATGCCATGATTTGGGATATTTGCCGAATTAGTCGTTTTCTATAGTCTACAGTATATATTGAGACGGTACAATGTAATGCCCAGCTAATATTATGATGACTAGGATTGCTCCATAATCATCCCAACATCCCGAAACTTAGTCATTCTGCTTCTTAATCATTTGTATTTTAAACACTAAAATGTAGCAGAAGTGACGTAATAATGGACATCATTCATAGGGTTAGAACAATTATGTGCACCAATCCGAACACACCTCCGCTGCCATAAGGACCGCCCATTTTATACCTAACAGACTAGCTTCGGACGAGACAGAGACGCGAGACTTATTGTAAGCACTGTACATCCTTCTAAAGGCATGGAAACATACTCTCAGCACGAGGGTGTACCATTTTTGGGTCATTTTCAAAAAGTCAAGGTCCAGGAGTCTAATGTTGTGCCAAATGATGTCCTAAACACGAATTTAACAAGCATTTTCTAATCCAACAAATTTTGAATCCCCCCCAACCCCCTTGAAATTTTGCCCATCCCCTTTTCCTAAAAACCCCATATATCTAAAAAACTATCAACCTTATCGAAAAATGTTATAGAATAAAAATGATTTAGAATCAAACGTTCTATTAGAAAAGTTCATTAAGATAGAAATTTACGTAATTTTGAAATTTTCATTTTCTTTTGTCCAAGAGCACCTTATTGTATTAATATAAAATAAGGTGCTTAAGTTACATTATTTATGAGTATATTGTGAGTATAATCCAAATTTAAAAATCCTTTTTTACATTGAATTTTAATAAACAAGCATTGTTTTTACTCTTATTGTTTCTTTTCAGACTGCTTTATTTGAAAAATAAATAAAAAATGAGTCAAACAGCTACAAAACAGCATGACTTTATTCTTGGTCGCTTGCAGGCTGATATTATGAGTTCATCTAAAATTGTTTTACCATCCAATAAAGATGTTCTAAGCCATTTTATTTATTTACGGAGAATGCAGTATAAGGGTCCAAAAGTTACAAAAGATTCTACTGTTAATGAAGTTCTACAGAAGCTACTAATAATATGGCAAAAAGCATGCATTCCTACTATAGATATTAGTAAAAACCCTAAAGGCAGGAAGATGCTGTTAAATCTAGAAGAAATGCATAATAATTTAATCAAGCACAAAAAAGAGCAAGCTTTGAAAATGAACTCTCTAATTTCATGAAAATTATGGATTCCCTTTTTGACATCTCTTCTCAAAATGCCGTTGAATTAATCCAAAAAGACCGCATGAGAACTGAGCCTCAGAAAGTATATGATATTTCATTCTTAGAAGATCAAAGAACAAAACGAGAAACATGTTTAGGTTTGCTAGATGCAGATTATGCATCAAAAGTACAGCGCAAGTACATTAGATTAGAGAAAGAGAAGAAACGCAAAGAGAAACATAAATCAGTGAAGCAAGTGAGTGCTACAGCCAGAACATCAGAGACCCTTCTTTCTAGCACGACCAGTTCTGAGACAGACAGCTATGAAGAGTTTCCGACAGAACCTACAGCAGGACCTTCAAATGCTTCCAGCCCCAAAAATATTCTTGCCTCGCCATTGGTTTCCTCCACTGCAGACAGACTTAATCTCTCTATTGGACAACGGACTGTTTTTGCTGCTGCAGTAGCCATTAGGTGTGGCAAGGATATTGAAAAACTGTCTCTCTCCAGGACCACATCTGCAAGAGCCGCTCGAAAGATAAGAAAACGAAAATATGAAACTTGCATCAAGAATTTTAATCCTCCTGATCACTGCCTAGTACATTGGGATAGCAAGCTGCTTACTAAATCATGTTCAGAACAAGAAGACCGCCTTGCAATACTTGTTACTGGATACCCAAATGTAGAAAAACTTTTATCAGTTTCTATAATAGATGATTCCACTGGATTGTCTCAAGCCACTTCTGTATTTCAAAGTATTGAAAAATGGAACTTGAAGCAAAATGTCTTTGGAGTATCATTTGATACCACTGCATCCAATTCAGGATGGATGAAAGGTTCCTGTAAGTTACTTGAAGAACTTTTGCAAAAGAAATTGATTTGGTTAGCATGCCGCCATCATGTGGCTGAAAGAGTTTTGTGTGCTGTGTATGAAACCATTTTTGGCCCAAGTAAATCTCCTGAGTTTGAGTTATTCAAAGAATTTCGCGAGTCTAAATGGAAGAAAATTAATACGAAATCTACATACAATGTTCTTGATGTTAAATCAAGGTATCAAAGAGGCCTAAAGGAAGAATGTGTAGAATTTATGACCCAATGTTTAAGAAAATCTGACTGCTTTCCACGTGATGACTATAAGGAAGTTGCTGAAACAACTTTAATGCTTTTAGGAGAGGTTTCCAGAGAAAACAGTCATTGGCGGAAACCTGGTGCAATGCACCGTGCCAGGTGGATGGCAATGATTTTGTATACAAATAAAATGTATGCTTTTGCCCACCAAGCATCATATGATGAATCATTGAGTAAGAAATTAAAGAGAATGTGTCTATTTAATGCATTAATTTATGGAAAATACTGGCTTTTATGTTCTAATTCACTAGATAGTCCAGCTAATGATATGAAGTTTTATCATGATTTGGTGAATTACAAGAAGGAAGATAGGGAAGTTGCAAATGCTGCTTTGAAATCTTTTGCCAATCATTACTGGTATTTGACGGAGGAAGTGGTCCCTTTGAGTTTCTTTGGATCGCTAAGTAATGATGAAAAAGATAAGATCGCAAAATCCTTAAACAAATATCCAGTTCCAGAAAATTATGTATGTGGGCAACCTGTTTTCCCCATTTTAAAGGAAGACACAAAGCTTCATCAGCTAGTAGGTCCAATTTCATGGCATTTATTTCAATGCTGTGGGTCAAAACCAGACTCATGGATAAAGAAACCAGCATCAACATGAGAAGAGGTCGATGACTACAAAAACTAAAAAACATTCTTTCATCTATTAGAGTAGTCAATGATACCGCTGAAAGAGGAATCAAGCTGGTTCAAGACTTTCATGACAAATGTCAAAATGAAGAAGAATTTCAAGGTCTTTTGCAAATTGTGGAAGAGAATAGAAGACTAATTCCTGATCCTAGTAAAGAGACTCTTAAAAGAATGAAACTCAGTAAAGAATAGTTCATTAACAGATAGATTAGGTATTTTTATTTGCAGAGATTGTTTTAATTTAGAAGAGGCTGATTTTTTTTTGTTATTAAATATACCATAAATTGTCTTTTCTTATTTTTTATGTTTAAAAAGCTCTTATATCAATGATTTCTAATTAGGAAACTTGTTTCTTTTTATTTTTTTGAGGAAAGTGTTGAATAAAAGAAAAAAAAAACGATGGGACCTCACAACTATAGATAAAGTGTTAATTTTTAGCTTTATTTTATATATATCTATAGAGGTTGTCCTCACTTTGTATAGGCTAGTTATAATAAAAACTAATTATGATTTGCATTATAACTAGCAAATACAAAGCCCATCGCCGCGAAGCTGCATTGGGGTGATGCTTCAAAGGTGGCGGTAACACCTTATTTAAGAAGAAGGCACTGCAAGCAAAAAAAATTTTTAATTTAAATTTTTAAAAAATAAATGAAAATTTTCAAAATTAAGTAAATTTCTATTTTGATGAACGTTTCTAATAGAATTTTTGATTCTAAATCATTTTTATTCTATAACAGATAAAGTTGATAGTGTTTGAGATATATGGGGTTTTTAGGAAAAGGGGATGCGCAAAATTTCAAGGGGGGGTGGGGGGATTCAAAATTTGTCGGATTAAAAAATGCCTGTAAAATTCGTGTTTAGGACATCATTTGGCACAACATTAGACTCCTGGACCTTGACTTTTTGAAAATGACCCCAAAATGGTACACCCTACTCAGCACGCGCACATCATTCACGCAATAACGCTTACATTCATCAGCTATATTATAAGGATTAGATTCCTTAAAACTTGTAGTATCGGTTAAAATCTTCACGTTCATCTGTTCTCATACATTCATAGTTAAAGTAATGTTTGGTTGGAGGGAGACCTACGTAATTTAAAGTTTCGGTAGTGAGGAATGTGTAAAGGAAATATCCTTTTCAAACTTCAGCGGCTACGCCCATTACCTTGGGTAGCTTTGCTAATTTACAAGGTGTGAATAATAAAGTGTCTTTAACCCTTTAACGACGGATGGTACCTTAAGGTCGACCAGAAATAATAATATAAATTGTACTACAATGCCTCGTTTCTATAAATGTTTCTACGTGTTTATATATAGATGTCATTTAGTTGTCGGGAAAGGAACCCAAAATGTGTATCATTTCAGTGACTAGTTACTAAAATATTTAGTTTTCAATAACAATAAAACCTATACGTTCTGGTAACAAAAGTGGCCGCATATGCTGCGGACTCGTCCGTAAAGGGTTAAACTGTACATTACCTCTTATCTGCATCTGTATTAGTTTGTTGCCTCTTTTCAAGGGATCACCTGTAATTATTTCAGATGACTCATGCTCAAGCAACTCCTTATAAAGGAACTGTGTGTCAAATTTTGCCCACTTATGGGCGCGAATATACACAGTCATTTTTTTTAACTTGTCCGCTAACTTGACAATATAGGACATAAAGAGTTTCACAGGGCTATCGTGGGCACTCTTTTTAAAAACGTTTGTCCGTTTACCGCATTTGTGACACTCATTACACTCAATCTCCATACACTCATCACAGATAGTCTGGCTTACAAGTAAATGTGGAATAACGTCTTTGGTTTCAGCGTTCGTGTATGTTTCTATATCGTAGTACACAGTTATATAAGGGCTCTTTTTAGGCTTAGCACCTTTCATATAACATACATGCTTTATCCTACCCGCCTTATATTTCTCGTGACATGTAGGACAGTGAATTTCATCACATTTATGGGTGAATTTCCCCCAATTATCCATCATGTGAAACATACCACATTCACAGAGTCTCATTTTCCTGCACGTACCAATTGATTTATGGACCTCAAAACAGATATTATTGAAAAATGTGCGTCTGCACACATTACAATCCCTCTTCTCAGCTTCAACTACACGGCTTTCACATTTGGAGCTTTGACACTGTTCACATACCATGTGGGAATCTTTACAATGTTTCACTCTATCATCCGCAAACTCGATACATCTCTTACACAAATCATGATGTCGTCCATATTTCCGACTTTTATCATAACTCGCGTAAAGATCCCTTAGATTACGGATTGGGAGATACGTTGTCCCTGACAGTCCTAAAATAAGTAGGGGCCTTGTACGATCTCTCACACTGCTTTTAAAAACATACACAGTTCTACGACCATCATCCAGTCCAAATACAGCTATACGAACATTCATTTCCTGTTCTACCATTCTCAGTTCTTCAGGACCCATAGCATAGTCAAACTCAAGTTTACAGTCTACAGCTAGTTTATGGGCACGCTCCACTACCGTAGGCAACCAAATTTTTTGGGTCCGTGTATTTAGTACAGTAAACATACGTGCTAAGACCACTGCTATAAAGCCGCAACCGCGATCGACGTTTATATGCCGTCTAAAAATAGCCTGAGAATTGAAGTTAAGAGTATAAGGTGTGGCGCTATGACCCCCAACACGGTATACACGGTCAATATTTACCGTGAAGTTGTCCATATTGAAGGCTATACTACTTTGAGAGGCCTGCATTATACGGCCTAATATATACTCTATATCTTCAGCTGCCAAACGTCTGAAAGGTATTGCTATCCAAAAATCATCTACATCTCCGTCATCTGACGCGAATCCAAAAGACAGCATCGTCCTGACTTCACGTTCGTCGCGGTTCTGAAGGGCAAATTCTACAATACGCTCAAATATGCGCCGTAGTCCGTGTTCAACACCATTGCTATACACGGATCTAGGAACAACCCTGACTATATATTGATTTCTAGTCATGACTGGGGTGGGGATATCGGTACGCACCAACTCGAATGTTATACCATCCTCAACAGAGCGAGATGTTGCTGCGGAGGATGTACAAGGATTTGAACAGGAGTAAGGGGATATATTTTTATTTGAGGGTAGAGGGTTGGGTCTCTACTACTGGTGGTCTAACAACCGGCGCAATCCTGGCACGCTTTATACCTGACGTGGAGGGCTCTTCATCATGCATCCGCTTTGAATTGTCGCGTGCTACAGGTATCGCTGGTGAGGATTCGTCGGCAGGGAAGGATTCTGTGATCACAACTACACTGTCGTCGGGGTCATCCGTAATGTCGATGATGGGGTGCTTTACCTCATCGTCATTCACGGTTCTGTGGGAGAAGAGAAAAACAAGACTGTAGAATATAAGGAGCAGCACTCAAAATTTGTAATATTTTCTAAATGACCCACAGAGGAGTGTGACGTGTTAGAAATGGACTCTGTAGAAAAATTCGAGTTCACGAGCCCATCCGCATGTATTATATCTGGACTTACAGGATGTGGTAAAAGTGTGTTTATGCTTAAAATCATTAAAGAAAAGGAAGAGATGTCCTCAAAATTTGTGCATAAAGTTATATGGTGCTATTCGACGTATCAATCAGTGTTCAACGAGTACCAAGATGTTATTTTGTTCCACAAAGGTGTATACGACGTTAATTCGTTAAAGGGTAATGAACATACAATCAGTGTAATTGACGATCTCATGTTGGAGATGGATAAAACGTTTGCCGAGACATTTACAGTATTCTCTCACCATCTTAACATGAGCGTGTTCTTCATCAATCAGAATCTATTTTTCAAAAATAGATACATGCGCGATGTATCGTTAAATACACAATATCAAGTCTTATTCGCGCAACGTAGAGATGTATCACAAATTGGGGTATTAGCCAATCAAATGTTCCCGAATCAGCGTAAGGAGTTTTTTGAAGTTTATAAAGAAGCTACAAGCACGCGTTACGGATATTTGCTTTGTGACCTTTATCCGCGAAACACGTTTAGGGTGCCTCTAAGAACGAATATATTTCCAAACGAGCCTGAAACGGTGTATATTCCAGAATGACAAAGAGACTAAAGAAATACCATGAATTAATAAAAATCTATCATCGACTGCCCCGGGCAATGCAACAGATGTTTATTAAAAATATCGACTCCGACTTTTTAAAATGCAACTGTGAAATCTGTCTTAACGTTATAAATTGCAATGTATCAATGAAACCACCTAAGAAGGCTCGCCTACGCCGTTACAAGAACATAATACGTGCACTCGCTCGTAAAAGTGAAACTGTAGGGAAGAAAAAACGAATTATTGTGCAAAGAGGAGTGTCATTCCTCTCCATCTTATTTTCAGTTTTGGCCCCTTTACTTACTAGATTAATATAATGAAGAAAGTGGTAGCGATTCCACACGAGGTGTATGCTTCACTGCAAAGGAATCCAGACACGGATCTGGATCCCCGTAAAAGCAGGCTTAAAAGAATGGAAAGCGAATTGCTAGCCCTATTAAACAGTGAAAAAACACCTGATGAGAAAAGAATCTTATACCAAGAAGCTCTTCAGAAATTTCTTCACGAGTACGAAAATTATAAGAACCCGACAGAGATTCCCGTTGTTATTAGGCACAGCACGGAGAACGATGGACTTGATGACATAGGACCTGTACCCGACGATACAGCTGACCAACCAAAGATTAAGGGGTCAGCCACACAGAACATCGAGCATGTATTAAAAAGCACCCTCCCACATACATTGAGGAATAAAGGTTTAAGTCTTTATAATCTATTGAATGAGGACCCATCCATACAATGGACCGATACAGGCGAGATCATTGTGGAAGGAGTAAAAGTACAGGGATCGAATATCGTAGACATTGTCCATGATCTGGTGAGAAAGTGGGATAGGCCCTCACCATCAGGATGTAAGCATATTAAAGCAAGACTACAACAAATAAATGTCCCCAAAACATTGATAGGAAATCTGAACAGGATAAAAGACTTGGAACATGCGACGCACGTGACACAGTTGAAGACGCCATCACCCCCGGCGGTAACATCTTTGAAGAGGAGAAAGAAGAGGTTAAACAACGGTCAACCCTACCCACGTACCTCTAAAATATGCAAATGGCTAACATATTAAGAAGATGCTATTATGACATTTCTAACCCAGCCTGCTACGGAGGCGTAGATAGACTGTACAGAAGTGTTTACGGAGTAGGAAAAAAAGATGTTGAGAGATTTTTGCGGGAACAGGACGTTTATACACTTCATAAGCCTGTGAGAAAAAGGTTTAAAACAGCCAAGACAGCAGCTGCTTCGATTGACACTATTTGGCAAGCAGATTTAACAGACATGCAATGATATTCTGTGTATAACGATGGTTACCGCTACATTCTATTCATAATAGATGCATTCTCTAGATAGCTGCGGCTAATTCCTCTGAAAAATAAATCACCTGAAACAGTTGCTAAAGCCACGAAAACATTGATGTTAAAAGAAAATAGGGTTCCTGGCTATTTTTTTACGGATATGGGGAAGGAATTTATAGGCCGTGCTTTTCAGAACATGTTGACAGAGTTTAATATCAGGTATTACACTAGCAATTCTATACATAAGGCTTCTTTAGCTGAAAGAGTTCAACGTACCATAAAGGAACGCATGCACCGTTATTTTACACATAAAAACACATACAGATTTCTAGACATTCTGGAATCATTGGCCTCATCCTACAACCGCTCACACCATCGCACGATTGGGACAGCACCTAACAAAGTTTTAGAAAGAGTTGCACGTCCAGAAGTGAGAAGAGATGGAACACTACCACCACACTCTGCGCGTTTCAAAATCAATGATTATGTAAGGCTGTCGCGTTCGGGAAATAAATTCGCAAAGGGTTTTGAGCGAGGATGGACACGTGAGATTTTTAAAGTTAGGGCTATGAGACCTAAAGGTGAGATAATGATGTATTACGTTGAAGATTTGAATGGGGAAGAAATCTCAGGAGGCTTTTACTGCGAAGAGTTAGTTGCAGAATGTGGCATTTAATTTAGGAAAAAATGTTTAAAATTGAGAAAATTTTAGGAAGCAAAGGTTCAGGAAAAAGAAAAATGTACATGGTGAAATGGCTAGGGTACCCAGAAAGCTTCAACACCTATATAAAAGCTGCTGCAATAATGAAGCTTAAATAGTATGCAACATGGCTCCTAACCATTTCTACTTCACACTTCCGCCCTCCTCGTCCCTCTCTGTACACCCTAACAACACACTAGCCAACTTTGTAACAGAGCTCCACGGACCCATTGAATTGGGTCGTGATTCGTATGAGGTGGGGATATGTGAAATTCAGCTGGACACCCTCTTTTAAAATATTGATTATAAAGATACCGTTTTTACGATTCATTGGGTTGTGTAGACCGGTAATAAGTGTGCAAAAGCCGGGGGAACTCGGGATGAAACTATACGTATCGCCCGGACTAAGGTTGCACGGTTTTACAGTACAGAAGTAACACTAGGGCCGGGCCGTTATGGTTCGGCTGAGGATGTTGTGAGAGACTTAAACGTAAGTTTAAAAAACTCAAATCTTACGAATGATTTATTATACGAAATCTTAAACAAAGGAAACCATGCACATACTCTAATCCTAAAATCAAAGATTAACAGAAATATTAAAGACGGAAGAATGTTCAAAATTATAACCGAGGGGGGATATCGATCAGCCTTCCAAAGAGACTCCTTTCACGAGGCACAGCATGACTTGTCCAGCTTAGTGTATCAGTTGAAGATGGAGAAATTGGATGAAAGCTCTCAGCCCCCAAGACATGTGCTATATTTACAGCAATATAGTGGAGCACCAGTTTGTTGGGGATACCCACGCACGCCTGCTGCGCATTTCTTACATTCCCAACCATAGAGGAAGGAGTTTGAGTATTAAATATGACAGACCCCATTATGTGAACGTCGCAACTAATCTAATAACCAATATCTCAATATAGATAAGAACGATTTAGGGTAAAAATTTCCAATTCGGTAACGGGAGCTTAACAGTGAAGCTGCACTTTCGACGCACTGAGTTATAATGGACAAAAAGCCTTTCACCGTCTATCGAGGGGTGAGATACCAGCGTGGTAGTGGACTTGGGTCCATTTTTTCAACCATACTACGTACGGCTGTTCCTTTGCTGAAGAGGGGTGCCAGATACTTCAGAAGGAAAGCGCTACAATCAGGTCTTAACACTGCAGAAGTCATATTGGCTGTGGCTAAAGCTAAAGAAGCTCTGAAAAAACACTTAAAACGTACACGGGACCAAATCGTCAAAGATGCAAAGAGAAAAATGCGTGGTGGTGGGAAGAAGAAGAGGACTGGCCGGAAGAAGGGATTACCACCACGTGGCATTAAACGTAAAAGGATTTAAAAAAAGAAGTGTTCTAAGCAAATAAAACCTATGGTTGACCATTTTTTTGACTGATATAAGCTAAGGACATTGATCTCATGAATCATAGTTTGTTTACTACTTGTCGAGAGAGGAGGCACTATTTCTAACTCGTCCTGGTACACTTCATCCACCCGTGTATTTCACAATGCTGTAAATCGGAGCTATCCCTCTTTGAGATGCCCCAACTCAAGTTTCTATTGAACACAGTGACTTTATTACAATTATCCCCTTAAATACAATTATTTCCCCTAGTGCTCCTATAGAATTCGTGATACCCAGCTTAGGCCCTTACTTTTTTGATCCAAACTGTGTGCATATATACGCTAAGCTACGTATAGCCCATTCTGATGGAACGGACTGCGATGACAAATATGCTGTATACCCTGAAACAAACTTTCTGCACTCCATATTCAACCAGTGTGACGTATATTTAAATCAGGTGAACATATCGGCAGGCACGGAGTACTATCACCTACGAGCCTATCTGGAAAATGTCAACAACTTTTCCAAAGAAGTGAAGGACACCTTTTTAAGTGCAGAGGGATATTACCAAACTAAAGACGAAAGCAGTATAAAGGACAAATTTAAAAATTCTAAAAAGAAGATATACGAGTGTTTTGGTCGTCTGCATACAGATTTCACATTTCAGAAGTTGCTTGTGAATGGGGATGGATATGAAAATAAAGCTCACCCGCACGAGTCCTGAGATCTGCTTTAATCTGGATGCTGATCAAGAAGAGGGAGCAAAACCCGTTGTGGTTCATATTATGGGGACATACCTCCGCGTACGGCGAGTGAAATTAAGTTCACCAAAACAACTAGAAATTGAGAAAAATTTACTAAACGCTACAGTGATATACCCTATTAAGGGAGTACAAATCAAACTATATACGGTGCATGCAGGTTTGGCGTCGAAGCAGATAGAAAACATCGCCATGGGAAATCTTCCTAAAGGGATATTAATTGGAATGCTGAACCATGCTTCGGTGAATGGAAAATATGAAAAGAGTGCCTTTAAATTCGAGAATTTCGGAATTAAAAATATAACTCTATATGTTAATGGCATTGCGTTGGGCGGAACATTGGATACGGACTATTCATCAGACGCTGTGTTACCTCTTTGCGCGAGAGCCTATAGTAATCTGGCCCATATTGCAGGTGATTGTCATGAGCTCGATAATGGGGTAACGCAGAAAGAATTCATTGATCAATTTAACCTTTATCCGTTTGACATTACACCTGACTTATCTGCTAGCGTAAATACGCATTTAAGTCCACAACAGATCGGAAACATCTCAGTGAGGTTGAAATTCACCAAGCCTAAAGACGCGCCTATTAGTGTACTAGTATATCTCAAGTCGCAAGCCCTAATAGAAGTAGACAGATTTAGGGGCGTTATCACTGACTTTTAAAATGGATGCGAATACACTTCAGAGAGTAATGAATAGTGAACGAATCACACGTTCCAAATTTATCGGCGTTTGCGAAGAATGAAACATTGAATTTGCCAACTACTCGAGAATGCAGTAGTTTTATTATGAACACAGATGACATTGGTAATGAAGGGATTCATTGGTTTGCAATCTATTTTAAAATAGGCACCGCCGGTACAATTTTGATTCACTCGGTACTCAACCCTGGAGTGACCCTGTTATTGTAAAATTTCTCGATCAGTTACATATCCCCGAAGTTGTATGGAACCCATTCCGATTACAAGGATATTTTAGCAATATTTGTGGAATGTACTGCACTTCATTTCTCATGCATATGTCACGTGGTATATAATTTATAAATTCTTTAAAATTATTCGACCCGTGTCACACTCAACGAAACGATGAAATGGTATGCAGACAGATAAAAAGCCGTTTTCTAATTGTGCGTACTCGTTGTATAGTATGATGTTTTGTTCGTATATATATATATATATATATATATATATATTTGTAATCAATAATGTTAGTTTGTATATTCTGTAGTTTAAGATGGTTACTGTACTAAAAACATGATTTCTTTCATTTAATGAATTGTTGAAAATACAGTGTGTCTTCTTCCCCGAACAAAGATCGAAACAAAAACCCCTTTGTTTTGTTCGTGTATATATATATTTCTTTCATTTAATAAATTGATGAAAATACATTGTCTTCTTCCCCCCAAAAAAGATAATACAAAAAAAAACACTTACATTATCTCGTTAATGATCTGACATTCCTTCTGACTGCTCGGTAAATCCTCTGTATTCAGATCCATAACACGAGATTCTTCAAAAGATTGTATAACACGTGACAAATCCTCATCGGACCTTAAAGGAGAAAGAATAATGTTTATACTGAATCTTCTTTTTATAAAAACATATACCGAGTATACATATAGTAAGAGTATTACAATGTGAAGATATCATTGAATCGCTCAGAGAAATTCCTTTAAGAGATAATTCTGAGTAACATTTATAAAAAAACATGCAAAAGAATGCTATAAAAACATTAATGATTCAAGACAGGTTTTTAGCATAATTGCGATTACGTAAATGAAGTATTTGTCGAGATACTACATCCCTCCATATTAGGGTGATTCAAATATGGGGGTAAAAATTTTTTTTTTATATTTTAATGTGTTCAACCCTTTAAATGGTTCATTTCAGCATAAAAACAACTATCCTAAAATATTTTAGCAAATTTTTAATTTTTAGGGGTTGCTACCAGCAATTAAAAATTGACAGAACGACTCAAATTGTCAAATTTTTTCACACCACCCAGGGGGTACAGTACAAGGCGCATTGCTTTTTTTTAATGTGGAAAGCTCCCCCGTAGGTCCTACCATAACCACAAGCATGCATAATTAAACTAGCATGATATTTGAGACATTAGCTGTCCTTACTTCATCAATGTTTCTTTCTTTCTATCAGGGTAAACAGCCCTGTAGTTTTTCACTACTTGTAGCAAGAATTGTTTTTGATCTTCGTCATGTGTTAGTATTTTATTATATTCATCCATTAATTTTACTCCTCTTTCCGCTATATCATTCACGACTTTCCACTGTTTGATAGATTTCTTAGCGGAGTTATACTCTTCATCATTATGCCATTCTTTAGCATCTTTGAGTAAAAATTTTGAACTAAATTCTGTTATTGTAAAGAATCTTTGAGCATTTGATGACAAAATCTTCTTATTTCTTCGTTGGAATAAGTGCAGGATCAAGAAAAGCCCGTTTTGCAGGAAGAGTTTCTGTTGTATTTTGCAAGGCCTTTACAATTTTGTTTTTCGTTTCAGTAGGTACTTCATCATCATAAAAGGCCAAGGCTACCAGTTCTTCTGATAGGTACCAGAGGTGACCTAACAGTTTTTTAATAGCAACAAATGCAATTGTGTCATTTATTTGTTTGTAGACTACAAGATTCTGTAATAATTCCAGAGCAAGACGAGGAGCGCAAGATGGCACAGGAGCTGTAAACCATGCCTCCTTTACATATAACCGAGTTGCAAATGACAGATGTCTTTTAGTCCTTTTTTGTCTTTTACTGAAATTTTGAACTGAGATTTGAACATAAAAATTTTTAATGAATATGTAATTTTGGCCATCCACCTAGCCCGATGAAGTCCCGCTGGATGTTTAAATTTGATTCCACCTTTTGGCTCACCTCCCATAAAAATAATTGTTAACTGCAATAGTTCTAGGTAATCGTCTCTTGGTTGGAATGTATCTAGTTGATTTGTTGCAAATATAATTATGTCATCTTTGATGTCATGAATATTTTCATAGATATCTGGATCTGATAATGCTGTCTCGTAGTCCTCCTTATTAATGCTTGACCATTTTTCTCTGAACTTCTTAAAAAGGACTATATCTGGGCCAGAAGATGGTGATAAAGATTTTGAAACAACAGCTTCCAGCATAATTTCAAATATATGGTGTCGACATGCCAGCCACAATAAATCGTTGTCGAATTTTTGTTCTACAAGAATAGCTGCACCATTTCTAGGACCAGTATTGGCTGCCTCTGATTCTGATTCTGATGATGTACTGGTGAGTATGACAGCCTCTTCACTCTTCTTTCTTTTGATCTCTTCTTCTGCTTTCCTCTTTTCATAACGTTGTTGCTTTTCTGCTGCTCTTTGCTCTTTTTTAGCAACAGCCTTATCAATGGTACCCATTTTTCCATGACGTCCTTTCTCACGTTGCATTTTCAAGAATTTCTTATCATCTTCTATTTTTATAAGCTGCATAGCATTCTCATGAGCAATGTCAAATAAGTTTTCCAGTTTATCTTTCCATTTTTTTTCTTTATTATTTAAATTTTGTGATCTTTTCAATTTGTTTGCTTTGTTTTTCTTAAGCAGCTGTCATTCCTTCAGTATTCCTTGAATTTTATCTACTACATGTATTCTTTGTTTTGCTGGTATTCCTGCTTTTTTCCAAACTGCTAGCACATCATCTGCAGTAGAGCAGCATGATTCTCTAATGTCTTGCTTTTTAATTTTCTGTAGTGCATGAAGAGGGCCATCATTTCCTTCTCTGATGGTAATACGGATGTTTTTAGTACTGCAGAGGGCTGCCCAATTAGCCATACTTCAGTTTCTTTTCTTGTAGAACTTCTCCCAAATGAGCAACTGGGTGATGGTGAGTTAGGCCTAGCTTCCATAATCGATTAATTGGTATCAAAATTACGAGTTCCAAGCAACAATTAAAAGCAAGCTAGTATATAAACCATTAATTAAAAATTCTGAAATATAAACAATTAAACATTAAACAAAAATCATAAGTTGTAAAAACAAACAAATTGAAAAAGAGGGAAACTTTGACGCCTGGTAGCACATAGTAAATTTTATTTAAAATTCACCAAATTTGGCACACACTACTTTTTTGTCATAGGGAACAAAAATACAGGTTGAACAATTAAAAAAAAAACTTTGATTTTTTTGAATCACCCTACTCCATATATATTATGTAATAATCCTCTTTCTGGCAGTTTGTGAATAATTGACTCCGAAAAATAAAGTTATAGGCACTTACATTTCTACGGATGTCCCTTGCGTCGGATCGTAAGGAGCGTCATTGCAAATATCAACGGTTTGCGTTGGAAGTAATCCATTCCGGTCAATCGCGTTAAAAAGATTAATTGTAGATAATGCTACAATGTCACCATCTTTGTATAAGTCCGGAAAGCTATAAATTTCTTGATTCATGGCGGAGGGAATGTTTACTCACTGGCAGAGGGAATGTTTATTCATTGATGAAAATTACTCTTAGTCCCAGCTGGAAATATTTCCTTTTATATGCACGATCACCAAGCTCCGCCCCAAAAGATTAGGAGTCGGTTCGTAATAATTGGTTGTTAGTGTAACTGGGCGGGGCTAATTTGTGCACCAATCGTAACACCGATGTAATGGGTCCAGTCTTTGGATGTCGTGAATGGACGATAATGGCGTCTTTATATTCTCTCCGTAGATTTAATCCTCACATTACCCCTTGCTGGCTCTACCACGGCGATATTTGCGCCCATACTTGGTTTTCCCCAACCCTCCCCTTTATGCAATATCCCTCACAATATTTTATTATTTTGCGGCCCTACTAATTGAGTCTCAATTTTTCGGACGTAAGTTGTTATAGGAATATATTCATTGCGGCCATACTAAATTGAGCCTTATTTTTTCGGATGCAGTTCGTTATAGGAATATATTCTTCAGAGTGGCACAGCTCAGTACCGCAGGAAACAAAATTAGCGCCGTTACTCTTTATTACTCTGACAATAACAGCACAGTAATATCCTATGATATAAACATCAAATCTAGAAGATTATTGTGCATTACTATGTTTTGCACCCATACTAAACTCAGATTTCCCAAGATTCCTGACTTGTGGATTTTTACTTCTCGCGTAGATGCGTGAATAAATAACTCATGAAAATGAATTTCTGCTTTGGTTGGTAGATAAATGGGCACCCTAGGTATCCTAGTGGTTAAGATGCTGGGTGCTGGTTGAGAGCTCAGGCGATGACATTTCTCCCCGCCCGTGTTGCAGCTTAGTTTGGAATCCACGTTAAACTGTAGGTCTAAGGCGGAGTGGAAAGCTTGACCATTGTCAGAATGAACAATTCGGTGAGAAGGAAAACCGATTTAGCTATTATTATTAATAATATATTTTACATAACGGATAGGTACCAGTTACAAAGAGAATCCATGACCTGAATTTTTTGCATATAATCTTCGTAGGTATATTTTTTTTCTTCTCTAAAAGGTCTTTTGAAAATCTGTGTATTAAATATATTCTCCATTATCTTCCAGAGAATCTATGTTCTGAATCATAGGTTAGGTTAGGTTCAGGTGCCAGCCTGCTGGAGCGAACCAGAGGCTCACAGCCAAAATCTGCACAAGGAATCTTTTACAGTTTAATGAAATGAATTGTTGATTCTCTTTGCAATCTTATCGAGAGGATTTTATAATAAAGAAATTTAATAAAATGAATTGTTTTTCTTTTCATACCTTTATCTATATTTTTTTTAAATATACTTATGAAAAATTGATGCTTTTTCCTTTTAAAAAATTGTGCAAGAAGGCCTTATAGTAATAAGCGTGGCAATTATAACATTTGGAGTCAGTGGTTGAAAAAGTCTGGAGAGAAGGGTTTGTGGTTTGACCCACATTCCATTCTCGCCAGCTAGCTCTCAGCCTTTGCGACCTTCAGAAAAGCCTCGGGCTAATATGGGTGAATCTTTTAAGTACTTGGCTCATTTTCCTACTCGTCTAACATAACGTGGAAATAAGCGTTATTGAATGAGAATAATGAAATTATCATGAAAACGAATGAATAAAGGAATCCTCTTTAATAAAATGAACGAAATCTTTCCATTTTTACAAAATTATAAAGACACATCTTTTGTGTATATATATATATATATATATATAGAGGAATGACAAAAGTAAATAGACAGAGTATACATTCTAAGGTTTTAATGAAGGAAAACTGAATATTATTCTTAGAGAATATGTTAATGGAATGATTTCTTTTGCTAAGCCATTTGCCTTTTATTGTTAATAATGGGTTTCGTTTTAATAATTAGTTCTCAATAATTTTAAAGAGGAAGTCGTTCTCGCAGCTGTTTATCTGATATATATATATAAGGTAAGGAAAAAGTTGGTCAAATACAATTGTGTGTTTGTGTGTGTGTGTATTTCGCCTGAACTATTATTTTGGTGGTTATACATTTCGTATTTCTTATATTATTTTATATTTTGTGCAGTAGAAGACAAATTCTATTTCTTTTCAATATATTTAACGTTTTGACGATTATACGTTTCGTATATCTTATATTATTTTTATTTTTAGTTTTTTTATCATTCCAATGTATATTTCTTTGTCTAAATAAACAGAATGAAATAATGGTGTTTTGTTTATTTCAGTTTAAATGTATTTCTTTTAATGTTAATATTGTTTTAATAATTAATTCTCTTTAAGGAGAAAGTTCACTTGCTTTGGTAAATCGTGTGAATTAGAATAAATGGTGTTATCTAGCAACTCACCCTAATAATGTATACCTGAATAATTAAAATAAAAAGTGATATCTGGCAACTCAACCTTCCTCTATATAAGGCCTGCTTGGCTTCGGGAGCCTCATAAAGATGCAAACTTCGGTGGAGTAAAGAACTATCCTTCCTTCTTAGGTTAAGACTTAGGTTAGGTTTTCCTTTCGGGGGATAAGGACATCCCACCTTTTCCCCCCAAAGACCTCCTTCTCTCCTTTCTCTTCCTCTCTTAGTTTAAGGCTACCCCTTTAGGGGGAGGTCATCCTCCCTTCTCCTCCCAAAGATCCCTTCCCCTCCCCCTCCCTCTCTCCCCCTTAGCAACAGTGAGTTGTTGCATATCCCCCTCCCCCTTCATTGCATACCCCTCCCCTTCACTGCATATCCCCTCCCCTTCATTGCATACCCCTCCCCTTCATTGCATATCCCACCTTCATTGCATACCCCCACCCCCTGCAGTGTATACCCCACCCCACTTTGCAACATTGATAATTATCTCTTGCAACATTGCAACATTCCTGCACTCTCCCATTTTGCGGTCATACTATTAAGTTTACTTTGGAAGTGGAACAAAACAACTCCATCCCGTTTTTGGATGAGTGTACATAGGGAAAGCCCAGGTTTTACTTTAGTATCTATGGGGAAAAAAAAATTGTCCAATGTACACTTTTACTCCGGACACGACACCCCCATCAACAAAATCATATTTTCTTCAATGTTTCTCCAAGTTCTTAGGAACGCCAGTCCAGAATATATGGATGCTGAGTTTGGAAAAATCAATAATATTGGAAGTGATTTGTGTTACCCACCTGCTTTTTAGGAATCTTTTCTTAACAAGGCAAAACGAACATTCTATCGTATGGAAACTAGTAGCATGAGCTCAAAAGGGGAGAGTGCAATGCAATTGCAAATGTTGATTAAGTTATGCACCAAGGGGGAATGTTGCAAGTTGTTATGCAACAATGGGAGAGGGGAATGTTGCAAGTTGTTATGCCACAAAGGATAAGGGCAATGTTGCAATATGTTATGCAACAAAGGGGGAATATTGCAAGGGCAACAAGGGGTTATGCAACTTGGAGGCGGAGTTATCTGAGTTGCCAGATTCGCTATTTATTTAATTAAAGCATATATTCTGGCTTAATCAGCCAGTTGGCTTAAAAGGCTGAATTGTCAGTTTGCGCTATTTATTTAATTAAAGCATATATTCTGGCTTACTCAGCCAGTTGGCTTAGAAGGCTGAGTTGCAAGTTTGCACTATTTATTTAATTAAAGCATATATTCTGGTTTAATCCGCCAGTTGGCTTAGAAGGCCTAACCAGCCATTTGGTATAATTAAATAATAATAATAACGTTTATATGTACACAACCAAAAGAATTAAATAAAACACCACCACATCACTGGTTTTTTAGACGAATTATTGGATTGGCATAATCTGTCAGCTGGCTTAACCCGCCAGTTGACTTAGAAGGCCTAACCAGCTATTTGGTATATTTAAATAATAATAATAATAACGTTTATATATACGACTAAAAGAACTAAATAAAACACCACCACATCACTCAGTTTATTTAGACGAATTATTGGATTGGCATAATCCTAGTCGGAGGTGTACGTGCATTTGTGTGCGTTTGTCCCCGTCAGCTGACTTAAACCGCCAGTAGGCATAACCCGTCAGTTGACTTAGAAGGCCTAGCCAGCCATTTGGTATAATTAAATAATAATAATAACGTTTATATATACATCCAAAAGAATTAAATAAAACACCATCACATCACTGTTTATTTAGAAAAATTATTGGATCCAATTTCAAGAAATATATTGAAAATAAATACACATTCCTATACAAGCGAAGGAATATATGCAATAAAAAATAATAGCATAAGAACTACGAACGTGGAGTGTATATATAATAATAAAAATAATAATATACAAACCCGGACCTATCCAAATTGTTCATTCTAATGAAGATCAAGCGTGCCACTCCACCTTAGACTTACAGTTTAACGTTGAATCCGAACCACGTCTAAAATAAAAATTGAGGGGTCGCGCATCTTAAGGTACCTAAGCGCCACCACAGGCGAAAACGTGTTTTTGATGGATATCATTATTTTCACCCTTCCTCTATCGCGTGGTTTGGGTTATAATGACCTTACGACAATAGAAGTATGGGTGAAAACCTTATGAAGCGAACTACTTTTTTCACCTCTATCGCCAGCTGGGCTCTGCCGCCCAGATGTGATGCGCGTCTTAAGGCTCCAATATCCCGTTCAACTGGTGGGAGGTGATGTGGGTGGGGGTGGGACGCTCGGTCTCTGGGTGGCGGGAACAGCAGGAGGAGCGCGAGCCAATGAAAACATGGCAGCCACGCCGCTCTGCTTTCTGATTGGCCACCCGCTCCACGCGTCGAGAGGGACACGACACAAACATCCCGCCAGTGCCTGTGTTCGTGCTCATATTGCTGAATATTGCGTGGATTATTCTATTCACCCGGCTTCTAACTATTATCAACATGTGCAGCAATGTCTCAATGTGCTAGTGATAGTGATGAAAAATCAATGGGATCATTCTGTGCCAGAAATCGCACCCAAAGTTCGGCATAATAAGAAAATAATTTTTTTTTTTAAATATATATAAAATATAAAATATGAAAATCTATTCCAAAAACTCATCAACATCTTCATTATCATACTTAGAATTCTAATTTAGCCAAAAATGAACGTTCTAGCTCAATTAATAACAGAGATACTATTGCCAGAATATTGCTGAAGTTTGGAGGCGATTTCTGGCGAATTTTAATTTTGGCACTTAGGTACCTTAAGACGCGGGACCCCTCAAATGTTAAAACACTCCTTAACACAATAAAATCTAATTTCAGAATAAAAAAAATTTAAACAGCCTAACCCTACAAAATATCACTCGGGAGCGGAATAAGACGATTTACCGAGAATAACAGAATCACCTTGTGAAAATAATATTTATCATTTACTACAGAATTGCTCATTCCGTCAAAGGTCAAGCTTTTCATCCCGTCCTAGACCTACAGTTTAACGGGGAATACTACTACAATAGATCTATTTGGCCTGGTGAAGTAGTGAGTTCACTTCTTTTACTCTCCATCTCTCAGGTACACACGGATCATCGGGGATCTTCTTTTCTATTCCATGGAATTTTAGATCCTCCCCTTTTCCGTACCGTAACAGTTGAATTTTATCAGTGTTAAACTTCATATAAAAACTATGCAACATCTCCTAAAACTTACTACATCATTACCCCTAGCCCGTCCTCAATGCATTAAAAAAGTTCTACTTTATCGGCAACCTTTGTTTAGCATCCCCCCTGATTGTTCATCCCGGCGAAGGTCAAGCGTGTCACTCCACCTTAGACCTACAGTTTAATGTTGAATCCGAACCACGTCTAAAATAAAATGTTAAAACACTCCTTAACACAATAAAATCTAATTTCAGGATAAATAAAATTTAAACAGCCAAACCATGCAAAACATCATTCGGAATTGTCCTGAAAATGAAAGAAAGAAAAAATAAACAACAACAATCAGCTCACCTATAAAAATATAAAAATTGATGAATATAACATATATATATATATATATATATATATAAGAAGTAAACAAACAAATTAATTTATCAAAAGAATTTATGAAAACAATTTTTCTATGTCAATTAAACAAATTTTTATCTTTTTATAACAAATTTTGCTTATTTTCAAGTCTCACACAATTTATGTATGGCAAGCATAATAAACTTAAAAAGTCCGAATTTGAGCCAGTATAAATTAGTGTCTTTAACGATTATTTTTCGACTTTAAACCTTTAAATTAACTTAAAATTATGAAGCGAACTAAATGATGCCTGCAAATACATTATTGACATCCAGTCAAAAAAATAATCTCAAAAACTAGACTAGATTCTGGAAAATTTTGCTACTTCTTTATTGAATCTCTTAGAATGCTCTACTATATATATATATATATATATATATATATATATATATATATATGTAATAACCTGCTCCCTCCGAGTTCGGGCAACGTCAGGATGGTACTAGAGAGAGGGTTATTACTTTAACACTCCTGGATGCAGAAATAGTTTACTCTTCGTATTCCCACAATCGAGGAGTACTGTGTGGGCCCGTGTTTTTCTTTTATCCCAGTTATCAAAGCCCAAAGAGTAGAAAATAAACACAATGGCTTACATAATCTTTAATTTGAATATAGGCGAGATAAATACTGTAGAATGGATTAGCATGAATCAAATGTTTCTTTTACATAGAACAGGGAAGTAATAATAATGATAGAAATAATACAAGTTCAAATTCCCTCCGGTCTTCACTCGGAGAACTACTGAAACGCATCCAAGCCTGTCTCACTACTGAAGCGCTATTGAGATTCTGCAAGTTATATTCGGGAGGTAAT
This sequence comes from Bathynomus jamesi, assembly GCA_023014485.1. Taxonomy (NCBI): domain Eukaryota; kingdom Metazoa; phylum Arthropoda; class Malacostraca; order Isopoda; family Cirolanidae; genus Bathynomus; species Bathynomus jamesi. Next base: position 95,438 of record JAJOZX010009208.1, on the reverse strand, counting down.
AATAATAATAAAAATAATACAAGTTTCATAATGATAAAATGTTACTTTAGCTTCATTGTAAGATATGAAATAAGTCGAACCCCTTCTAGGACGCCCTCGAGTCCGTTCTGAGTCCCCAGACTTATATGAATCAATTCCAATCTACCGATCTTTCTCTCTAAACGGTCAGACTTCAAATTGATACCCAATCTTCCAATTCTCAAAAGCAATTCCCTTTAACGGACCGAAACCCTTCGGCCCGGAGACACTCCTTCAGGGATCTGCCGTAAGGGCGCTGATCCTCTTCTTATATAGTCAAAGGAACGGAACCTGGCTACGTCATCACGCAAGCGGTTGACGTCACCTGAGAGCATTGTGTTTCCCAAGTGAAATCAAAGAAACCGTCTGCGTCACTGCGCGCGACTTCCGTTGGAAGGAAACGAGTCATACATAGCTTGGGAAATACTGAATGAATGAAATCACTATAACAGTCATCAGGGCGCGACTTCGATTATAAATTATAACATGTATAACATATATATATATACGGTATATATTACGGTATATATATATATATTTTTTTTTATTACCTAAAAATGCGTCACCATACGCTCAAACATTTTAAACCTTACCGTATAAAAATCAACGCGAAAAGGAAACAAACAACTCTCAAATCCCGACTTTAATTTTGACTCCACATTATTACGGCTTCGACAAGACGATCAGAGAAATTTTGAGTGAAAACGGTTTAGAAATCAAGACTCCAACAAGAGAAAAAAAAATTTTGACCGCGAAAATTACGAAAATGCTCGTAATGAGAAGAAATTTTGAAAATGATGGGTGCCATCTTGAAAAACAGTTACAATGATTTGTTAAGGAATGAGAATCGAAATTTGCTTGCAAATGGGTTAACACAAATCACAATGCATCTTGCTATTTAAATAATCGAACCAGAATATTTATTAATAGTATAATACAGGTAGCAACAATTTTGATCGAAATATAAGGCGACGTGGGAAAGCCCTTATATTTATATAAAGGAACACCGCGTAGCCACCAAAATGTTGTGTTTAATTTCTTTAAGGGCCCATTCCTTCATTATTATATTTCATTATTTACTCTACTTTCTATTAATTTTATCTCTATCTTTCATTTATCGTTCTCTTTACTCTCGTTTCGCTGTGCTTTATAAATACGGGTAGCACGTGACCGTGTTTGAGGCGCCATTATGATTCGAACAATGCAAAGGAGACCGGGGATTGATTATACACTAATTGCACTTTACTAAATATTATTTATGCCGATACGCTTGTAGATAAGCGGGGTAATGCGAGGGGGTGGGGGAGTAACGTTAACATTTTAAGTCGGAGAGAGACGTAATACTATTCTAAATTTACAACTACATCGTAGCACACAAAAACACCTTCTTAAGCCCAAGGCCATCCGATGACTGAAAGTCATTTCTGCCCAGACAATCGTTTTCATGAGGTATATATATATATATAAATATATATATATACACATACATATATATATATATATATATATATACACACACACACACATATATATATATATAACGTAAAGAACGACGCTTGTATAGGAGATATACCGCGCAAGATGAGAGAGAGAGAACGAAACAAATGAAAAAATGAGGTAACCACCCGGGAATCGAACCCGGGATCTTCCGATTGCCGGTCAGATATGATAACCATTACACCATGGGCCTCACTCATTCAAATGCCGTAATTCCTCTACATACGCGCAGAAACCAATGCCCAAAGGGGGCACCTCCCGCATGCCTTAACATCATTTTTTCATTTGTTTCGTTCTCTCTCTCTCATCTTGCGCGGAATATCTCCTATACAAGCGTCGTTCTTTACGTTAATTATACTGCGTGTTTGCAGTTAAAATGTATATAATGTTACGGCATGCGGGAGGTGCCCCCTTGGGGCATTGGTTTCTGCGCGTATGTAGAGGAATTACGGCATTTGAATGAGTGAGGCCCATGGTGTAATGGTTATCATATCTGACCGGCAATCGGAAGATCCCGGGTTCGATTCCCGGGTGGTTACCTCATTTTTTCATTTGTTTCGTTCTCTCTCTCTCTCATCTTGCGCGGAATATCTCCTATACAAGCGTCGTTCTTTACGTTAATTATACTGCGTGTTTGCAGTTAAAATGTATATATATATATATATATATATATATATATACACACACACATATATATATATATATATATATATATATATATATATATACATACACACACACACACATATATATATATATATATATATATATATATATATATATATATATATATATATATATATATGGTATATAAGATCTACTAAGTCCTTTTTCATCCGGTAGTTAGAAGGATACATTCATTTTCACCTGTTCAGTCTCATTTGTTTAAGGTTCAAAATTGAGTGTCAAACGCGTTGCAAGAGAGCATTTCCCTCCTCCACCAGGCGGACATGTGTGGCGGAGAGCGCAAGAGAGCAACTCGTTCCTCCACCAAGACAGATCTAGAGGCGGGGCCACCAGCTTGACCTTCGTGTGAAGAGAGGCCCAGCAGAGGGGGACACTAACAAATGGTCAGAAGACAGCAATAGGGCATTTAACACCGAGAAATTTCAATTCTTGAGATATGGTAGAAATTAAGAAATTAAACAGAATGCATATTAGACCAGATGAGTCGGGTGTACTTGACTATTTGGCGGTGGAGAGCGCGAGAGAGCAAATCGCACCTACATCAAACGGTCATGTATGGCGGAGAGCGCAAGAGAGCAACTCGCTCCTCCACCAAGACAGGTCTAGAGGAGGGACCACCTGCTTGACCTCCGTGTGAAGAGAGGCCCAGCAGAGGAGGTCACTAACAAATGGTCAGAAGACAACAATAGGGCATTTAACACCGAGAAATTTCAACTCTTGAGATATGGTAGAAATGAAGAAATTAGACTGCATATTAGGCCAGATGAGCCGGGTGTACATGACTATGTTTGGTGGAGAGTGCGAGAGAGCAACTCGCTCCTCCACCAAGCGGTCATGTGTGGCGGAGAGCGACTGCTAATTTTTATATAAAACAGAGTAAATACATTTTTACATTAAATTTTCTTCGCATCCACGTTATTTTACGTGAGACGAGAAGGAAAGGATACAGGTACATGAAAGGGTACCATCGGAATGCGTCTTTGTCCTATATAGCAGCGAGGAAATGCCCATGATGTCTCGCTCTGCTTCTCCTTACCTTCGTTCTTTGATTTAAAATCACAATAAACAATATGAATGTTCTATGAGATTAATATTTATTTTTTCACCCTATAAACATCATCATAAACGATAGACATGATCTGTCTTAAAGGTAAAACATAACTGCTTATCAATTCATGTTTTCAGCTTCAATAAACATCGATAACTTGCTGCATCAAGTTTTAAAGTATCGCTAATAAAGGTCACTTTTGTGATTCTTAGAAGTTGTAATGGGTGTGAAAGGCATGGGTAACTCAGGTCGGCACTATGCGCTTGGGTTGGGCGGAAAGCTGTAATACTACAGCAAAATAGTAACACTAACAGGGGCGTTATGAGACATCCTGGGATATTGTCAGAGATTTAAATGAACGTATCTCAGGACCGTCACAACAGTAAAAGTTGAGGTCTTCCTGGCTTGTTGGAGGAGCGAGATGCTCTTGCGAGTTTTCTGATAATTATCATTTTTAACAGTGATTTCAAATCACTAATGTGTGTGTTGTGTGTGTGTGTGTGTGTGTGTGCCGTCTTCAGTTTTTGACTCTCTCTCAGTATGTATATGTATATATATTTCATTCAATTCCAATTGTTGAGTACTCCCAATGTGTGTGAGGTGGGGTGGGGGTGGTCATCAATGTTTATTGAAGCTGAAAACATGCTTGATCACTATTTCGTGTTTTATTTTCCTTCGTTATTTTCATCATAAATATTATTCACGTGTTATTTTCGTGGAATAATTTTAATATATATATATATATGTGTATATATATATATATATATAATATATATATATATATATATATGCATATAACTGCAATGACCGCGCAGTATATAAATGAATAGAAACGACATAAGTGTTAAGGAACGTTTCTGCACACGAGGAGGAGATAACGAATAAATGAAAAATGAGGCGAACCGCGCGTCCAACCGGCAATTGGAAGGCCCTGGGTTCGATTCCTGGGCGGTTCGCCTCATTTTTCATTTATTCGTTATCTCTCCTCCTCGTGTGCAGAAACGTTCCTTAACACTTATGTCGTTTCTATTCATATATATATATATAGGCATACCTCGCTTTACGACGCCTCGTTTTACGAATCCCCGGGTTTACGAATTTTATTTTACACTAAATAAAAACTTAAATAAACAAATTTAAAAGGTAAAAATAATTATCTCACGCAAGCATATACAATGCGTAATGTGGTAATCGCTTCAGAAGCATCGTGCGTGGGTTTGTTCGCTCTGGCGCGTTCACGCACCTTGGTGTCTGGGAATGCATCAGTTTATATGTCTGCTTTGACGTCTACAAGTGTGTCTACAAGTGTGTCTACAAGCGCGTCTACAAGCGTGTCTACAAGGATGTCTACAAGCGCGTCTACGAGTGTGTCTACGAGTGCATCAAATGAAAACTAAATATTACTGCACTTTAATATTTCTTTGCTTTCTTTTTTATTTTAAAGGATTATTTTTTATTTAAAATGATGCATTCTATGAACAAACCATTGTTTGCTGCATAAACTATTGTTTTATTACCTTTTCTTGCGATTTTTATATAATTTTGTATGTAAAATTTTGTTCTGAAAACGTAACCCTTGATTATAACATTAAGTCTATGAGAAATAATGCTCTGCTTTACGAAGTTTCACTTTACGGACGCTCTCTAGGAACGAATTAATTCGTAAACCGAGGCATGCCTGTATATATATATCATATATATATATATATATATATATATATATATATATATATATATAACCTTTGATTAGCTTTCGCCCGAATTGTTCATTCTGACGAAGGTTAAGCTTTTCACTCCACCTTAGACCTACAGTTTAACGTGGAATCCGAACCACGCCCCACCAGCAGCCCAGCGTCTTAACTACTAGGCCACCCAGGGTCATCGGGTCTCGAACAGGGTCGATGGATTCGTAGTCAGCGACGCTAACCACTAAACCACCAAGAACCTGGAATGCTCAAAGAAGCTGCAAAATGACTATGTACGTTTTGAACGCTTGGGAGTCACGAAATGGGCAAAGGAAACATGATGGAGACAAGTTATGCATAAAATTGCACAAATAAATGATTAAAGACCAACAGATATAATTTTTCAAGTAAATTTTATTAGTTTAGGATAACTGAGATGGCTCTAATATGTTATATATAATAATAATAATAATAATAATAATAATAATATGTAAATATTTAAGAAAATGTTCAAGAAAATATTTTCGTCAGCCACAGAAATGGGTACTATCATACTTACCTTTCCGGGTCCCGACGTATATTCCAACTAAAATAACCTTTCCGGGTCCCAACAAATATTTCATAATATTTTCGTTAGTTTAAACGAAAATATCACGACTTAACCAAACCAATCGTCAAGAGTGTACCTAAACGGGCAGGCAATAATTTTCACGTAGGTTTCGATTAATTTTAAGCAACTTTTACCAAAAAATGTGTGTTACTTATAAGGTTCGGTCATTGTCGGGATCCAGAAAGGTAAGCAGTACCCAGAAATGAATTAGTATGAGTAAAATTTTTATTTTTTTTAATTTACTATAATGCATACTGCGGTTTTGCAGAAATATAATTCGATAGTTTCTCCGTATTATTTTAAAATAAATTTAAAATATTTTACGCTTTAATCACTTTAATTCGTTTTTTGGATCACCTGAAGGTCAGGGCCCCAAGCCTTCGTTAGTTAGCCTTATAAGGCTAACTAACGAAAATATTACGACTTAGCCTAACCAATCGTCAAGAGCGTACAGTTGACCTAACGATTGGTTGGTTAAGTCGTGATATTTTCGTTAGTTAGCCTTATAAGGCTAACTAACGAAGGCTGGGGGCCCTGATCTTCAGGTGATCCCGTTTTTTTTACTAACTTTTCAAAAAAGAAAAAAAGCCGATTTAAAGCGATTAAAGCGTAAACTATAATAAAATTGTGTATAGCAGCTTCATCGAATTATATTTTTGTAAATAAAACCACTGTATAATTATCATAATTAACTTTTGTGGCTGACGAAAATATTTTTTCAAATCGAAAACTATAAAAAGAACAATATTTCAGTTTAAGAATGAGAATCTGACCGGTAAACAGCATATTAGATAGCAATCTTTTCATTGTCACTTAGTGTTTTAAAAAGACTGTGAAGGCAGTAAATATTTTTCTTAACAGTCAATGACGAATGAGCCATCTACCCTTCTATATATATATATATAATATATATATATATATATATATATATATATATATATATATATATATATATATAGTATATATAAATAAACAAGTTCATCTATAAAGTATGCAATATTTCATCTGAAAATATTTAAGAGTCAACGTTGTTGTTGTTGTTGTTTAGCCGATCAGCCCACCCTGATCGAGCAAGCCGGCGGCACGCAGGTAACCGATCGCCCTCTCCGGAGTGGACCAGAGGTTCAGCGCACTAGTGATGTTGTGCTGTGTTCGTTGTTGTGCTAGAGCAGTACAGTCTGTCATAATGTGTTCAATTGTTTGTGGTATGTCCTGGCACAGGTGGCAGGTGTCGTCTATGGAGTTGTCTAGTCTGTGTTTATATGTCCGTAAGTTGGGGTGATGTCCACATCGGAATAATCGTGCTAAGTTAACTCGATCCGATCTGCTCAGGCTGATCTCTGACCTGTTAATGGGTGGCGGCTTCGCACCTAGGACCGCATTCGGACCGAGTCGTGTCAGTGCTTTGTGGGTTAGGTGTGTGTGTATGTGTTTTCTGTACTGTGTGATGTCTGTGGGGCGTGGTAAGGAATGGAGTATTTGGTTATAATGTCTCTCTGGTGTTACCTTAATGGTGCGAGGTGTTGGTGCATGATTGTACATGTAATGGCAAGGGTGTTGTGGGTTAGTTTTCGCTGCTGCCATCAATTGTGTTCCCCTCATGTCTAAATGTTCCCTAACTTTTAGTATTTTTGTTTCTGTGTGCAGGTGTTCTATTGGTGTTCTTTGAGTGCATCCTGTAATGATACGAAGTGCGTTGTTTTGTATTGTTTGTAAGGTGTTTATGTGTGTGTTTGAGATAATGGGTGCCCAGCATGGGCTAGCATAGTCCATAACTGAGCGAATATATTGTTTTTATATGAGTGATGTTGTTTCCTGCTGGTGTCCAAAGTTTGTGCCTGTTAGTACCCTAAGTGTGTTAAGTCTTGACGTACATTTGGTTTTAATGTCCTGAATGTGGTTTGCAAAAGATAATGATGTGTTGTATGTGACACCAAGTATTTTGGTTCTGTGAGTGTGTGGAATGTTGATGCTGTTTAGTGTAAGCTGTGGAATTACCTGGTGTTCTTTTGTGTTGCTTGTAAGCAAGGTGATGGTTGATTTTGTGGGCGCTACTTTGAGTCTATTGTGTGTAAGCCAGTCTTGTATACTGTTTATGTATGTTTGTAGGTTATTTGTAGCGGTGTCGATGTTGTTGTGGGTGGATGTTAGAGTGATATCATCTGCATATGATGATAAGGTAAGCTTGTTTTCTATGGGTGTTGGAATGTCATGCATGTATAAGTTGAACAGTGTTGGTGAGAGAACAGAGCCTTGAGGGACCCCGTTCGGAAAAAGCTTGTTTTTGGATGACTTGCCATTAAATGTGACATGTGAGTATCTTCCTGAGAGATAGTTGCTCAGCCACCTTTTGGTGTTATTGTGCATGTTTGTGTTGAGTATTTTGTTTATGAGAGGGAAGCGTGGGATAGTATCAAATGCTTTACTAATGTCTATTGTTGCTAATAGTGTACGTTGAGCTGGTCGTCTGGAGTTGATGCCATCCATGATGTGCTGCGTGAGGTTAGTGAGTAATGTCGTGGTTGAGTGGTGAGGTTTGAATCCATGTTGAGTAGGCGATAGTGGAATGTGTGGGTTGGTGATTTGTAAGATTAGTCTTTCTGTTACTTTGGAAGGTGTGCATAGTAAAGTAATGGGTCTATAGGAAGCTGGTTCTGTTGGATTTTTGTTTGGTTTGAGTAGTGTAATAATTTTACCTTGTTTCCATATGTCAGGAATAATACAGTGTTGGTATGAATATGTGCTGATATTTGTGAGAGCTAGTATTCCTTGTGGGCCCAAGTGTTTAAGGTGTATGTTAGATATGTTGTCTGGTCCATTAGCCTTCGAATTCTTAATGTTTTTGATGATCTTGGTGGTCTGGTCTGTATTGAAGGGTGTAATGGTCGTGTCGAGTCTGTAGGTTTTCTTGTGTCTGGCTGTTTGTCTGTCTGCGTGTTTCTGGTTCTTGTCTCTGTTTAAGTGACTTATCTTTGCGTAGTGATTAACTAGAATGTTAGCTTGTTGTGTGTATGTTGGGATATTATTTTGGCTGCGACAGATAGCCGCGTGTGAGGTGTGAATGCCGCTGTTAGAGTGGGTAATGCTGTTTATAGTCTTGTATAGCCTGGATGTATCTGTGGAGTGGTTTAATGTTGTTATGAATTCCCTGAATGTTTCTGTTTGTTTTTCTTTGAGTTTGTTGTTTATTTATGTGTTGAGCTGTTGTATCTGCTGTTTTATGGCTTCTGTGTGTGGTGTTTGTGTGTTATATTTGAGGTTGTTACGTTGCCTTATGAGGTGGGCTATTTCTCTAGTGTAATTTGGGTTGTATTTCCTAATGTTGCCCTTGGGTATGTATTTGTTTGCATTATTGATAATCTGATTAAATGAATTGAGTGTTGTATTGATGTTTATGATGGGTGTGCTGTTTAATGTGGTGAATTGTTCCTCAGTCTGTATTTTGAACTGTTCCCAATCAGCTTTCTTGTAATTTCTGTAAGTGTGCCTAAGGCTGTTGGGGCAGAGTGTAGAATGTGTTGTAATGATGATGGGCAGGTGGTCTGATGACAGTTGTTTTTCTGTTCTCCATTGTGTATGTGTTGCTAGTGAGGGGGAACAGAACGTTATGTCTGGGGAGGAGTTTGAGTATCCTGCTTGATGTGGTATGTGTGTATGTTCTTCTGTATTGTTAAGAATGAAGAGGCTGTTTGGTTGTGTGGCTATGTTGGCGCCTCTGGTGTTGTTTTGGTTGTGCTGGTACCAACTAGTGTCTTTGGCGTTGAAGTCTCCTCCTAAGATGACATTAGTGAGAGAGGCAAGATTGTGTAACTGTGGATTGTAATTGGCTGGCACCTGAGGTGAACTATCTGGCGGGATGTAAATGTTGATTAGTGTGGTGTTGTGTTTTGCGCGTGTTTTAATGTTAACTGCCTGTATTTCTATCGTGTTATCTGCTTGGATTGTGTTTGTAATGTTTTGGGTAGCATCAGTGTAGCTAATGCTTTTACGTATGTAAGTGATGAGTCCACCCACGTTACCCCCAGTACGATCTTGACGGATCGCCGTGAAGTCAGGGATGGTGGGTGTTTTGTGTGTGCGTTTTAGTTTTGTTTCTTGTATAAGTGCTATGTGAATGTTTTGTTTGTGTACGAATTCCCTAAGCTGCATGATTTTGTTTGTGAGGCCATCTACGTTGTGCTGTAATATGTTAATATTATACTTCTGTATGTGTCTCATGGTGCTATTGTGTCTATGTCTTTGTGTATGGTGACATGTGTAAGTTGTAGTGGGGCCTGGATTAATAGGGCGGGTCGTACTCAGGTGACAACATGAATCTCAAGGAAATCCTACCATCAGGGGTGTCTAAATTATGTGTTTTTACATGGGGAATTCAAATATGAGCTTTTTTGGATAGGATAACTCTAACCTACATCATTTTGTATTTCTAAATTGCCAATTTTACCCTTTTGAACCGCTTTATAATATATTAAAAGATATAAGGTAAATCATTTATATTGACAAGGCCAAATCAACTTTACATATATTTATTAATAGGTGAACTGCATGTATATCACTGGATATAATTACAAAGATCATTCTCCTGACATCTTGAACTATGCCAGGTTGCACAAATCCTGCTTTGACTCAGACTTGGACATCAGCTTCCTGCTGGTCTCCTGAGCCCTGATCCCTCCATCCCTCTTTTCCTGTGAGAAGTACTTAGCAGAAGCCTCAGTCACCATTTTAACAACCCTCTCAATGCTTTGTGTGTGGCAAGGCCAGTTGCGCACCTCCATGGGGGTGTTGATGAAGTTTTTCACCTCTGAGGTGCTTAGAGAGCAGGTGAGAGGTGGCTCTGACACACCTTCTGACCAGCTGATCAAGTCACCGATGCTGGAAGCATCACAATTGATGTCAGGTGTCATTCTGCTCCTAACAGAGGAGTCCCCCAGCTGAGTGTCCGGGTCCCCCTCTCCCCTGATGGCCAGGATTCTCTCCACCCCTTCAATCCTCTCCTTCTGATCCTCAGAGCAGAATAGTGTTTGGAGGATGACTTCACTGTGGGCATACCAAGCAGATCTTCTCACAGTTGGCATCACAATATCCAGCACCTCCTTTCTCTGGGACTTGAGGCAGTCCAGCTGAAAGAGGAAGTGCCTAGGCCCTTCGATCCAGGAGTGCTTGACCTTCACGTTGAACCAACATGGGTAATACACAGCCTCCCCCCTCACAACTGGTAATCTGACACTTGCAAGTCAAAATATCAAAGAACTTGTCTAACTTGACAATGAACCTCTCTTTGGCATCAAGTTTGCCCTTCCCAAGAGAAAACTTCACTGCCTGATTCCAGACCTCCTTGAGCTTGGACATGATGGTCACTTTTTCATTGATAACAGGTGGCTTGAAAAGAGCATTAGCTTTGCTCCACTGACAAATCAGACCAGGGTAGATGTCACTCACCAGCTTGTCCACTGGGTAGTTCCTCCTGTCATCTTCACTTTGCTTCCTCAAGTAGATGCCATACCTCAGGATATCCCTCACAGTTGGCAGTTCAGACACCAACAGCTCCCGGCCAGTGCCAACAAGATTACTCAGATGAGAACTTGATTTCGTCCTTGTTCTGACTTGAGCCATTTCCTTAATGAGTTCACACTGAAATAAAAACAATAATACAACAGTTAAGTATCCACTACAGACAGGTATTAACTCTTTTCAGCGCAAAATTCTTGGTTAAAAAAAGAGCTGAAATGGGCAAGAACAAATTTATCTGCAAATGCTAAACACATTATGCTTTTTTGGTTTCAAAATGTTATAAAATGCTAATTTATCTGTTGTCTGTAATGCAAATAATTTGTTCATGTACTCTAAAAAAACTAAAGAAACACATCCTAAAAATATTCTTTAGAACATTGAAATAGGCCTCATACTGCTCAGTTGTACTAAAAATGAACCACCTAATTTTAGCTCAAATCAAAGTTGTTAATTAAATTTTGCTCAATGTATCACTATAATATGCGTAGAAATAGCTTTTTCTAAAATACAGGGTGTCCCAAAAGTCCCTATCTATTTTGTTGAAATAGGCTGAATTTCAAATGAATGTGTTAATGACATGATTGCATGCACCTTTCTAGACAAATACATGCATTAGGTTTCTATTTTAATTATTTTTAAATTTTTAATTAATTTTTTCAGATCCATATCATTGGTGATGGATGTGTATGAACGCGTTATGATAGTAACATGTCGCATCAGAGGAATGAAATGTGAAATTAGAGACCGATTCTCAAGGTTTCATAAGCCTGGATCAACAGATAAAGCAATTCGTGAATTGGTGAACAAATTCAAAAGAACTGGATCTGTGCATGATGAAGGAAGAAGTGGACGCCCAAGAACACTACAACAAAACAATGAATCTGTTCGCATAATGTTCGAAGACGATCAAAGAATGTCAGTTCGCCAAGCATCCCACAGATTTACCATACCCAAAACAACTGTTCACAGAATCTTGCGTTCGACGCTGAAGAAGAAGATTTTCCAAAACGAGCAGCAATGTGTGCGGAACTGGTCGAACAAATCCTAATAACAATTTAATGGACCACATTTTGTTTAGCGATGAGGCGACTTTTCACACCTGTGGTAAAATCAATCGACATAATTGTCGCATCTGGGCTAATGAAAAGCCAACTGAGTTCACTGAATGGTAAAGAAACTCACCTAAAGTCAACGTGTGGCTTCGAATGACGAAGTCTAAGATTTATGGGCCCTTTTTCTTTGCAGAGGCTACAGTGACAGGGCCTGTTTACTTTGATATGCTTCAAAATTTTCTAGAACCTCAACTTCTTGAAGATGGCATTCTCGACAATGTAGTCTTTTAGCAGGATGGGGCACCATGTCATTATGCCAGAATTGTTCAGACATACCTAAACGAGCGTTTCAAATCGTTGGATTGGACGTGGGGGTAAATAGGCCCTGGGCAGCGCGATCTCCGGATTTGACCCCATTGGATTTCTTTGCTTGGGGTTTCATTAAATCAGAGGTCTATCGCAGACATATCCGAGATTTACCAGATCTGCGAGATCGCATTAGGCAAGCAGTTGAGAAAATAACCCCTGAAATGCTCGGAAATGTGTTCCGCAATGCAGCTGACCGCTTTGAGATTTGCAGAGATACAGATGGAGCACATGTGGAAACTACTAATTAAAGATTTTAATGGTGTAATACTTGTAATTTGTATAGAAATACATCTGTACTCAGGTCAGTGTGACATTTATTTGAAATTCAGCCTATTTCAACAAAATAGATAGGGACTTTTGGGACACCCTGTATAACAGAATAATACTCACATCTGAACAGTAACAAAAAAAATATCAGTAGATAATCACTAAATCTATCCCCTCACTGCAAGCCGAGGTGGTAAAATAGCTTCATAAATCATGAGTCACTTCAAATATTTCACAAAACGTTTTAGAATGTTCTGAAACGTTACATTCTAGCCTCTGAGAAAGGTGGCTCAGAAAATGGCCTTATGCGCGCCAGAAAACCGTCAAAATATTTCATATACCAAACTGTATGATAATTACAATTAAGTGGAATGGCACACCTTTTTATTTGAGTATTTAAATATTATTATTATTATATGAATTACATTATATGTGTTTATATGAATTAGTTAGAACAATGCTCTATGAGAGATAACGTGAGCAGCCATGATAGAAAACGTGAGAAGACATATTCTGGGGTAACTACAATAGTAAAATAATCAACAATTTAATAATAATCAACTGCAAAATGATGTAGGTTAGGGTTATCAGAATTAAATATTTTCTTCAGAATTGTGTTCTATACACCAAAATATGTCATTTGAACACCCCTCTCCATTGATTTAAAAAAAATGCATAGTATAACCCGCCCTACTGGATTAATCTTAATGTCGCCAGAGAGTAAGAGTAGTTCGGGGAGCATGCAATTGTTCCCTGTAATTGAAAAAATAGTACGCTGAGAATAGGTCCGGCCCCGGGAGCCGATCGGCACTCTGACCGTGCCACGCAACAGGCCGTCGATTGCCAGTCTGGCCAACCGTAGACAGCCCGCTGCACGGAGATTTGAGGAAGTTTGGCCACCAGCGCGTTGATGTTTTGGTTTGACGTCGCCTCTTCGCGTTGACGTGTCCTGCGCTGGAGGACAAAATCAAAACTGAGATTTGTTTATAAAAGAGTCAACGTTTCGGACCTTGGCTCATTCTCAAGACTAAAATAATTTTATAGATGGAGTTACGATTCGTATTAGTAACAGACAAAAAGTATATAAATATGTTGTTCGAGAACTTGGATGAAGCGGAACTCATACGAAAGAGTAAATCGAGTGGAAACAACTTCATATATTTTTTCGTTCTTGAAAAAATGTATATAAAAAACAAAAGTCTCAGCTGATTCAGGAAACGAGTTGAGAAATAAATGCTAACGAGTAAAAAGTAGAGCTTTTCAGTTATAATCCATTCATAAGTTTTATTAGGTTTATAACAAATTTCAGAAATAACATTCCTTAATAGCAGAATACTACTGGACAAGGATGAAGGAACACAAGATGGCGTCCTCCACAAGTAATGTAAACAATGACAAAGGAGAAATTCATAATGTCAACCGGACTGGTGCACGAAAGAAAAATACCAATAAATGTGGAAAATCGAGCTAACAATTAAAGAGAATGATAAAGCATTAGAATGTGAGATATGTAACTGCTGGTTTCACATCAAGTGCGAGAATATTCCTGATCAGGTCTATAAGTTTATGATGGAAGAAGAGGAAGGACACCAGCTACAGTGGAACTGCAGTTTTTGCAAAAGAGGGTGTGACAAAATATTTAAATACCTAAAGAAAATAGAAGTACAAAGTTGGATTTAGACACAAGACAGAGAGCTATGGGGAGGAAATCTCGGCTTTACATGTAGCTTTAGGGGAGGAAATACTAGCAGTGAAAGAAACTGTTAAGGAAGAAATGGAAGGTAAGAGAGAAATAGAAAAGAGATTGAATTCCCTGGAGCCTAACTTCCCCGCACTAGAAACTAAGGAAAACGAAGTAAATGTTGAGAAATTTAATGAAGGTGAACTAGTTACAAAAACTACCTTGGAAATTCAAGGAACACTTGATAGGAAGAACAATGTCATCATATTCAATGCCAGGGAAATTCAGTCAAGTTTAAGATCTGAAGTTGTCAGGAATGATACAAATTTTTTTAGGGGTATTGGTGTAGAAATTGGCGAGGAAATCAAGGATTCAGATATTGTTAAAATTACGAGAATAGGTGAGAAAGGAAAGAAGAAGATAGTAAATGGCGAGGAGAAAATGTATCTAAGACCCATAGTTATGACATTGAGAGAGGAGGCAAAGGAGAGATTGATGAAAAACATCTACAGTACAAGATACGCAGTAGCCAAAATGAAACAATGAAAGTAGTTAGAGTGCAAAAAGATATGTCAAAAGATGAGAGAGAAAATGATAGAAAACTAAGAGAAGAGGCAGAGAAAAAGAACTCAGAAGACAAAAAACTTGTATGTGGTTCGCAGATTCCCATGGGAGAGGAAGGTTGTTACACTGATGTACGTGAAGAAGAGTCTGAATCAGGCGAACCAAATCAGTCAGTAAACATAGGTGATGTAAATAGCTATGTACGTAATATAAATACATTGGATGTTTTGTTTAGCAATGTTGATGTTTTGACTGTTGATAAGCTGCAAGAATTAAAAGTTGTGATATCAGAAAAGAATCCAGATATTATATCGCTCGCGGAGGTAAATCCTAAACACTCAAGATACGAAAGATACTTAACTCAAGATACGAAAGATACTTATCTGAATTTAAAATAGAAGGATATGAAGTCGCTGAAAATAGAGCCAGCAGAGGCAGGTTGATGTACATTAGAAATGGAGTGAAATATACACCAGTGACTTTGAACTGTGGCTTTGAAGAATACATGTGTATTAGATTAAAAAGTGTCAGATAAAGATATTATCATATGTAGTATATATAGGAGCCCGTCATCGTCAGAGGAAAATAATTCAAGGATGTTGCGTTATTTGATATGATAAGTGAACAAAATATACAATATGAACTGTACATAGGAGATTTTAACTTACCACATATTAACTGGGATTATATAACTACTAATAAAGACATTGATGACATTCACTTTAAGTTCATAGAGAAAACAAGAGACTGTTATCTAACTCATTTTGTCAAAACACTAACGCGATACAGAGGATCAGATAAGGGAAGTTTATTGGACCTTGTCTTGAGTAATAACGAGAACTTTGTAATGCAAGTTGATACTTCTCCACCACTTGGCAAAAGCGATCACTGTAACTTACATATCAAATGTGATGTGGGTGTAAAAAAGCAGAGCAAAGAAAAACTAAGATATGTGTATGATATAGGCAATTATCTGAAAATGAGAGAATTAATGAGTGACGGATGGCAAGATTTTATTGACATAGACAATGTAGAAGACAAATGGAATTGGATTAAAAGTAAGCTTCAGGATGCTATAGACAAATGTGTACCAAAGAGAAAGATGAACAAGAATAAGAAAGTGTTAAACAATAAGTTACCAATGAATAGGAAACTATGGAGCAAAATAAAAAGGAAAAAAGATTGTGGAACATGTTAACCGATTTGAAAAGAAGTGCTGAACTGCTGAGTCAAACACAGAACAAGACAAAGAGGTAAAGGAAATATAGGAGAAATACAGGAGAGTCAGTAATGGGGTGAGATTGGAGACTAGGAAACTTGTGAGAAGTAATGAAAAGAGAATAGTTAATGAAGTAAAAGATAACCCCAAAAAATTCTGGGGATACGTAAATAGACGATCTACTGTAAGTCTAAATCAGCAATACTTAATCTTTATGTTGATGATAATATGAATGAAAAGACTGAGAATGACCAACAGAAAGCTGAAACATTAGCAGACTGCTTTACATCCGTGTTTACGAGAGAGACAGAGGGAGATATGCCTGAGGTGGAGTTGAAGACAGACAGGAAACTTGAGTTCATAGATCTAAGTCAAGGAAAAATCAGGAAGTTTTTGAAGAAATTGAAGAAAAATAAATCCCCGGGCTCAGACCAGTTACACCCGAGAATATTTAAAGAACTGTCACATGAACTTGCCGGACCTCTCTCTGATTTACTTAGTCTCTCTATGTTAAGAGGAGAAATGCCTGATGATTGGCGATATACTAACATAACAGCAATATTCAAGAAAAGAGATAGATATTATCGGGTAAATTATCGCCCTGTCAGTCTGACCTGTATATAGTCCAGGCAATTTGTAGTTAGACCTGGGCAAAATTGCTTCAGAAGCTTTCTAAACTGTTTCCAGCTCGGGAACCATTGCCGAATAACATATCCAAAATCCGACAAAATTGGACCCCGGGAACACCCCCAAAAATGAAATTCAAAATGGCGGACTGGATGTTTCCTACGAAAAAAAAAAATATATAATTTACGCTTTTATTTATAGAGATACATTTGATGCTTTTTCTTTCAGTTGTAATGTTTTAAATAATTCAACAATATACAACACAACCAGTTATTACGCAAATATAATGTTATATAGCTTTTTACAGATTTTTATAATCAATAATACAACAATTATTTTTTTCCCAGTTTCAAGTTATGTTCATTACAAAAGAAGTGATACCTGGTCACAAACATACAGAAATTAATCCTCTTCATCACTATCATCGGATAGATTACCGGTACTTGGGTTGTTATCGCAACCACTGATTTGGCACTCGCCACAAGCGGCTGAACAGGGCATTCCATTACGCTTGCATCCACATCTTGAAGTAGCACATTTCGTTTGCAGGAGCAGCGGATCATGTTGAGTAGATAATTTGGAGCTGGTGGCTTGTCGCAGGCTGTAGGGTAGTAGGAATTATTCTTTACATACCAACCCCACTGTTCTGCATCGATCTTCTCTTCTGTAGACTTCCAGATTAGTATTTGAAAGTATGTGCGAAAGCTGTGGTACTTTGTGGACGCATCGGTAGGTGGCAAACGTTCGGGTGTAACAAAAGATTTAGCTGTAGCTACCTTTTCAACTAACATTCGATGACGTAGTGCGTTAGTGGATTCAAGTGTTTTGCAGCCATACAACAGAAGCATTGCCTTTCTTCCAGCGGCTTCAATGTCAGAGTGTTGGCAACAATCAGAACAGAGTGTATTTACAACTGAACGGAGTTGAGCCACCTTCATCAGTGTGTCGAATGCTTTGGCTTTACCGATCGAAAAAATTCTGGATGTGCTATCACAGCCCGTGAAAGCATGCACAAACAGGAGATACTTGCAGATGTCATTGCCTAACAATGATTGAATGCTGAGAATATCATACACAGGATTAGGAGATGGTCCCCGTCTTATATCGCTGCGATAGTACAACTTGAAACCACTGTCCTTGGCATGGTACAGAAGGAGAATCAGCAAGTCGGTGTCTTCCCCTATTACTGTTGTAGTTGCATTTTCTGATGAGGAAACTGCTGCACGAACGATGTCCACATCAGCATCCCCATCTGCGTTGTGAACAGTACACCCGTGCTTCTTCAACATCTCACCTACGAGGGAAATAAATGCTTGCTTGTTGTTTTCATTAGCCAAGAAGTGTTCCTTCTGGCCAACAAACTTCATGCTTGGACTGAGATTCACATTTCTGCTTGTCTTGGTGCTGCGTCTTCTGTGGGTCATGTCCTTGATCGTAGGAGAGCTGCTGTAGCCATCAAAAACAATGATTGCTTTTCCATATGTTTTCAGAGTGAAATCGGCATATGAGTTGGCGATGCTGTCATATGTTTCATCTTGACGCCAGGAAACACGATGTAGTAGAGATCCATCATCCAATACGTACTGGTCTGTGCACTGAATTTCTTGAACTTCTTCCATGCGTAAAGTGTCAGTGTATTTGATTATTGCATGAGCTAGCTGAGACTTATCGGGTTTCCTCAAGATACTTCGTGATTCGAACAATGCAGGAGGATATGCACACAGTTCGTAACACATGACATCTTCAAGATTCATGTCTCCGCCAGTGGCAACAGTCATCATTCTCTGAAACAGTAGTGCAGGATCTACTTCTATATCTGAAGCATCAGTGATCACAACGGCAGAAGCAGATCCTAGTGTTTTCACTTTGTCAGATCTTTTGGCAGAATATGTAAAGGCTTGTTTCCCAATCATTTTTACGACAATGTTCGTACCGATTGAATGCAATTGATGAACGTTAACTCCAGGATCAGCAGTTAGCCCTGTTACAATGTTGCAGAGACCCGAGGTAGAATGGAATGGGGATAAGGATTCCAGAGGTTCAAGTACTTTCTTCATGTCATTACTGTCCCTGATTTGTCTACTTCCCCTCATTTCCTTGTGCTGTTCACTACTTTCCAACAAAACTTTGGTGTATTCCTGCATTGCTAAGTTATAAGTGGAGCACAGAGGCATAGAAAAGAGCCACGTTGTTCTTTGGATGTCTGTAAATCCACTTCTGCGTGTCAGTCCGCCTCTGCTTTTCAGGGAACGCATTAGTACTTGTTCTATCACCAGGTCTGTGCCGAGTCCGGCCCATAATCTGTCGCTTCTTCTTACCACAAACTTACCTTCCTGGAACATTTTGTTAACGGCTCGATTTTCAGAAGGCGAACTTAACATTTTCTGCAGGTACAGGTATATCGATTTCAGGTAATTGTGATGTCCGGCTGCTGCAATTATGGGGATGGTCTCCAGCATAGCTTGCAAGTGCAAATCCCACGAGCCGGTTCTGTCTGCTGATATCAAGGAACGTGCAATGTTGATCATTCGCTGATATTCCAACCAGAGTTGACTTGTTTGCGAAGTAGATTGTAGGTCAGTTTTCTTCGCATCCAAAGTGGTAGCAATCTGAGACAATGCATTCGAAGATTCCACATCCTCAACTGATTGTTTGGCGGTCATAACATCGTCGAGCAGGTCACAAGCTTCCTTATGGAGGTCATGAGGAGTTCCATCTTCATTACGGGAAAACGTCTGCGACTAGTAAGGTACTAAGAGCTGCATCTACTATCATATGACCACGTATCGCTCTTGAAACAGCTTTTCCAGACATCATGTGTTGCACGGCATTTGGTCCGTATATTTCTTGAAGTACTTCAGACAATCCTGAACCATTCATAAGAGTACCGACTGCTCCCAAAAGATTCATCAGAGTGTGAAATGATCCCAGCATTAAAACAATGTCCTGCAGGTCTCTCTTTTCATTGATGATTTGGGAAGCTTTCCAGAACAAAGGCTGATCAAAGGTAATAATGCATGGGACTTTTTGATCGCGTGCTATCTTGCTCAAATATAGTAATGTCGAAAATATGCAGGTCATGTCAGTTGGCGACATATCTATGATGGGAAGGAACGTGATCGACGCCACACCTGGATGTGAGACACTTGATCCACCGTGAATTGCCTGCATTGTTCCGGACCAACTTGGACCTGATCTTTCTGCTGAAGATATCTGCCAGAGAAGACTAAGTCGACTTATGGTGGCAGTGGGTACTGGAAGTTCGCGGAATGAGATGTCCCTCAACATGCTTCTCGCGTGTCTATATTCCCTAATGTCAACGGTTGCAATCTTCTTAATGTCATTGTCACCAACATTACGCCTGTGAATAGAAGGGTGGATCTTGATCTTCGGAGTTATTGCGGCAATCATACCCATTCCATGAAAGGTATTCTTCCCATCCAAAGTGCAGACATCATGATCGACGTTATCTGCTGCTAGAAGGACTGCAGTGTTTTCATCAACAGTAAAAGAGCCAGACCCACTTGCCAGCGCCGCGTTTCTTTCGAATCTTGTTACTTCTGCATACGACGAACAGTAACCCAGCTGATGGAGAACGTCAATAAGGTACCTTGACCTAAAGTTGTGGTGTAGCTGAACCGACAAACCGATCTGTAGTGGACATAGTAATCCTCTAGGACGGGTTGCTTGCATAATGCTCTGCCCAATTGCACCTATTTTTCTTGAAGCATCCTGTCCCGCAAATGCTTTTGATAATAGCAATTTCAGACTGTTGGGAATGTAATCAAGAGCACTTTCTGCAGTGATGTCATTTGGAGATGGATACACATCTTTTCTAGGCGAGTCGACAGACTTGATATCACTTCTGATTATTTTTGCAGCAGCTTCTACTAGGTAAATCTTCTGTAGCTCTATATCTATATCACATTCTTTCGACTTTTTGTGATAATCTATAAGAATTTCATTAGCTGTCTCTCGTAGTGTTACTACATCTGCCTTCCCACTTTCACCTGATATTATGATCTTGTCTCCGTAACGTTCTAAAAGCTTTCTCTTCATGTGCCTGCGTTCGTAGACAGAGCTCTGACTTCCTTGAAGATATTCCTCCATTTTGGAAATTAGGTCTCCAATCAACAGTTGTTCATCATCATTCTCTTCCAGGTAAGCACAGGTCTGAAGGAATGCTTGGTGTTGCTCTTCATTAGTTGGTCTCCCTTTCTTCGAATCATGATCGTCGGAGGAGTATGCGCGAGGAATGTTTTTTCCACTTCGAAAATTTACGCTGCAGGTGTGATGGTAGACACAATCTGCAGCAGGAAGATCACGAAGATAATACTCCAGACGGCCTTTTACATTAAACGACCATTCATCGCAGCGGCTTTCACAGCACCTTTTTATGGTTTCGGAGAACTCTGTAGTTCTTATTTTGACATGCTCTGATTTTGGTGTTTGTTTGGAAAAAAAGTCCACAAAGGTATCACAAAACAAACAGTGAGTAGCACTGGAAAATGCGTATTCATGAAAACGAGCACTTTTCCTTGGTATTGCCTCGGCTGCGGTCTGTCGCTTCTTTATTTCAATGGTCTTTTTATCCGTAAACCTTTTCCTACATACAACGTGAACACTTATTCCAGCTGTTGCAACAACATCGCTTCCACGGCTGCGGCTGGATGCATTTATACCATCTGCTCCTTTTTGCGAGATGTGAACCACTTCCTGTCCGCTGTCCAATTTCTCCTTACAAATCACGCACAATTCTTCAGGGGTCTGCATTCTTGAAGGCGGACGCACACCGAGTCAGCCGTACACCGAGTCAGTCTGAAACAGAAAACACAAATTAATAAACTGTGTTGCAGTATTTAAAAGGAGTACATAATAACAGTTTTAAAGAAAATGACAAGCACAAATACGCAGATTTGATAGTGGGTAGTAGGAATTAAAGAGTTGTATATAATATAAGTATATAAAGATGTAGCAATGTCCATTCTCACATACACTCCATACAGTATATTTTATTTACATTACGTGACGTCATAGTTTAATACTAGCCGCCTAATACAATTTTTAGTGTCATATAGGTTAATTTAGAAACTAAAATGTGTTTTAAAACATTTTACTGATCAAGAAAAACGTCATAACTCTCTCTACAAAGCGAAATTAAAATTTATTGTATTTCGTAGGAAACTGCCAGTCCGCCATTTTGAATTTCATTTTTGGGGGTGTTCCCGGGGTCCAATTTTGTCGGATTTTAGATATGTTATTCTGCAATGGTTCCTGAGCTGGAAACAGTTTAGAAAGCTTCTGAAGCAATTGTGCCCAGGTTGAAGCTATTTTTGCTCTAGATTGCCTGGACTAATAGTGGTTAAACTGTTTGAGTCGTTGATAAGAGATGAAATCATGAAGCATATGAAGATAAACGGACTATTTAGCAAAAACCAGTTCGGCTTTATATCAGCGAGATCTACGGTACTACAGTTGATAAAAGTTTTGGATAATTGGACTGAATCTATAGGTAAAGGATACAGCATTGATGTGGCATCTTGTGACTTTATGAAGGCCTTCGACAAGGTCCCTCACAATAGACTGTTACATAACTTAAAGATGTATGGCATGGGGGAATTAATTATTAAATGGATCGAGGCGTTCTTGAAGAATAGGAAGCAGCGTGTGATAGTGGAAGGAGAGGCATCTGGCTGGCAGGATGTTCTCTCGGGCATACCTCAAGGAAGCGTCATGGGCCCAGTGCTCTTCGTGTTATATATAAATGACTTACCTGATGTGATAAAGAATGATAGTGACATTTATCTGTATGCAGATGACACTAAAGTATTTAGGAGGATTACATTTAAAGAGGATGCAGATCAATTACATATATGAAATGAGAAGGTGGTCCGATAAATGGTTACTCAAGTTTCACCCGGCCAAGTGTAAACATATGCAAATCGGAAAAGATAGGATGGACTTCGGAGAAAAGAGATATAAAATGTTTCTCGAAAGGACTATATGGACAAGAGTGATAGCGAAAAGGACATAGGGGTGATCATAGATAGTAATTTGAGTTTTGAAAAACACATGGCGGAAAAGATCATATGGGGAGAGTTTAAGGGAGCTAGAATTACATACAGACGTGTACGGGGAGACATGATCGAATGCTACAAGATATTAACTGGTAAATATGATGAGGAGGTGACGAATGACTTGTTCCAGGTGAGAGACTACTCGAAAACTCGAGGACATCAGTTTAAGATATACAAGGAAAGAGCCTCACGAAATATCAGAAAAAATTCGTTCACGCAGAGAGTTGTTGACATTTGGAACAGTATACCAGAGCATATCGTCAATGCACGGAAAACTTCTGGATACACACACGAGTGCACAGGACCTATTATACGACCACACGACAAAAATCCAGAGCTAGAGCTACAGGCTGAGAAGCCTTTTCTAGAATAATTTCTACGATATTCTACAATATAAAATAGTCAAGTTTTAAAAGTTAACAAAACATTATTTTCTTATATATAGTTTGTAATTAATTTTTTTTAATTTCAAATAATGTATAAAGGAATAGAAGTTTTAGCAATATTTAGGTTTGGCTTCTTTTTCTTTATAAACATTGATTCTAAAATTAAAAAATCTTGTTTATGATTATGATTAATTAGCTGAAGAAAACATTTTAAAATTTTTATATTTCAGTTCATAATTACATCTATTAGAGTGGCTACGTGGAGTGGATGATTCTAAGCTAGTAAGACGTGTACTTGTCTTATAGCTAACCCATCTATGTGAGTGAATTCTTACTTTAAGTAGTCTGAATGAACAACCGATATCAGTTCCACCTTTACAAGAGATAAATTCACAAATTAGTGCAGATTTCATCAAAAGTGGAATGGGATTTTTGAACTGAAAGAAAGAGCCTACAGTTAATGGACTCATGAAACAAAAAATATAATACTTCCACGGAAAGAACTCGGTTAAATTTTTTGAAAAAACTTTCATTAATAGAGTATTTAAAGTTCCAAAGTGGAGCATCGATAAATAAGCTTTTTCTTTAGGGTCAGTGATAAGATGAGCTTTTGGACGACAAATTGAATTAAGAGTTTAGAGACAAATGAATACAATAAATGTGTAGGGAATTCGTTATTATTAAAATAAGATTTTAGGGATTTGATTTCTTTATGAAAACCAATATATGCAGAGTTTAAGTGATGAGCGCTGTATACTAGAGTTTGTATTGAATTAATTTTAATTATTAAGAAGCAAAAACTGTAGAAATTCATGCCCTGTCTAGTAAAAGTACCTTTTTTATATCTTAGTAGAACAGTGTTCTTTATCTTTTGCAATTAATATATCCAAGAATGGATATATGTGTATTGTTGTGTATTGTTGAATGTTAAGAGAAGTGGAGGGATTGAGTTGTGTATTGTTGAAGGTAAGGGGATAGTCGTGTGGAAGATTGTGACGAGTAGACAGATGGAGGAACTGAGTTTTCGAGGCATTGAAAGCCACAAGATTTTCCCTGCCCCAGTGAAAGATAGTACAAAGATCAGAGTTCAGGTGCACTATAGCCGTCCTACGCAAATCATGAAGTGATTATTGAGAGGTATGCTTTTTGAAGTGGGTGGAGAAGTGAAGAGTGGAATCATCAGCGTAGGAATGGATATGACAGGAAATGCAACTTAATAGACCACTGATAAATAAAAGGAAAAGAGTGGGTGACAGGAGAGAGCCCTGAGGAATACCACTATTAATAGCTTTAGGAGAAGAACATTGGCCATCTACAGCCGGATATTGTTGGTATTTGTAATGATTATTTTTGCTCTGTTTTTACTGAAGAAAACTTGAATAACTTTGATTTTAATTCTTTAGATTCTGTAAACTCAGGCTTTCTTGATAAGACTCATGTATGGAAGGATGATGTTAGGCAAGTGATTCATACAGTGCAGTCAAATAAAGCTGCTGGACTTGATAATATGTAGCATATATATATATGCTAGGATTCTCAAAGAAGAGGAGGATAGCTTATCTGAGGTCCTAATTATTTTGTTTGTTAGGTCTATTAATTATGCGGAGGTACCTGATGAATAGAGAAAAGCAAATGTGGTACCTATTTACAAATAGGCTAGTAAAAACGAGGTAGGAAATTATAGGCGTGTTAGTTTAACATCACTGATAGAAAAGACTCTAGAAAGAATTATAAAGAATAATATTCCAGATCATTTAGATCAGGAAGGTCTTGTTTGTCTAATGCACATAGGAGACTTCTATATAAATTAAAAGATCATGGAATATCGGGGTCAGTTATAAATTGGGTAGAAAATGGTTAGAAGACGAAGAACAGGAAGTAATTCTAAGTGGTTGTGAATCTGGATGGCAGAAAGTCAAAAGTAGGGTACCAAAGGGATCAGTGTTAGATCCATTACTCTTTATCTTATATCTAAGTGAGGTAGAGAAGGGAGTAGGTAGTAAAGTTTCTAAATTTGCCAATGATGCAAAGGTAGTTGCCCCAGTTACAAATATAGAAAATTCTTATAAACTACAAAAAGATCTTGATAGATTAGTAGCCTGGGCTAGTAAATGGCAGATGGAATCCAATGTTCAAAAATACAAATTCCTCCATTCTGGTAGAAAACTTTAGTTATGAGATGCAAGGAAACGGGTTAGAGGATGTTAGACAGAAAAGAGATCTTGACATTAAAGTTAGTATTGATCTAAAATTTTCTAAGTCGTGTTTAGAGGCTAGAAATAGGGCAAATAAAATGTTAGGTATTATTAAGAGAAATGTTAGTTACAAGAGTAAGAATGTCATCTGTAAATTATACCGTATAATTCTTAGGTTAGGCTTCACTTAGAATACTACATTCAACCTTGATCCCCTCACTATAGACATGATATTGATATGCTTGAAGATATGCAATGGAGGGCAATCAAGCTGATCCCTAGTTTAAGAAGATTGGAATAAAGGGAAAGATTAAAGGAACTGGACATGTTTAGTTTTGAAAGAAGCTGTTTGAGGGGAGACATGATACAGATGTTCAAAATGTTTTCAGGTTTGGGCAATTTATATGCAAGTAATCTTTTCTTATCAGAGTCTGATGGAATAACTCCAGGGCATAATTAGAAAATTAGAAAACAGACTTGTAGACTGGATCTACGAAAATACTTTCTCAGTCATAGAGTGGTAGATTTTTGGAATGACTTGCCATATGATGTGTTAAATAGTGGCGGCTTAGAGTTCTAAGAAAGAGTTAGACGCTTTCATGAATGAAAGAGTTTATAAATTGTGTAACTAGTGTATCTTTTTAGTTTAGTTATGTAGGCTGTTGAATATTTTTCAAATGAAATGTAATGTAAATGTACTGTAATGTAACCGCAATGTAATGTAACCACATCAATAGAGAGGCCAGAGAGGAAATCAGAGATGAAGGCACAGAAACCGAAGTAGGGCAGTTTGGAAATTAAGGATTTGTGTCAAACTCAATCAAAAGCTTATGATATTGCTAGCATAACAGCAAAAATTTCACCGATATATACATATACCTTTCCTTTCAACCTTTCAAAGGTTCCGCGCGATGAATCCTCATTTCACGAAGGTCAAGCTTGTCGCCCCTTCTCTCGAGTTGGCCTGTTGAAGTAGTGAGTTGATTTCTTGTACTCTCCACCTCATAGCCAGGTACACCCGGCTCATCGGGGATTGTTCTGAGCCATGCGTCTAATCTTCTTTGGAAGATGTTCACTGCAACACCATTCGTGTTCCTTAGGTCTTTTGGCAGCTGATTAAACAGTTTTGGTCCTTTCACAACAAAATTCTTTTCTTTCAGGGTTAAGGATGTTCCCTCTCTCGTCTTTAATTTGGGAATACGACACAGTTTTCCTTTTCTACTTTCCACTGTTGTTTGGGGAGTTACAGGGTTCAGAGTAAGATTAGGAACTAATTTCTCCATTATTTTCAAAGTGTAAATAATGGTATATCTCTCGCTTCTCCTTTCCAGTGAATATAGGTTTAGTTCGCGTAACCTTTCCCAATAATTTAGTTCTTTGCACCCCTTGATCTTGGCTGTGAAGCTTCTTTGTATCCCTTCTAGCTGTCTAATGTCTTCTTTTTTATATGGGGATGTTAGGAGGACCCAGCAGTATTCCAATTTGGGTATGATCATTGTTTTCAGTAGAGGAATCATTACATTCCTATCCCTTCGTTTAAAGGTTCTCAGTATCTGTCCCGTTATTCTCTTTGCTCTGTTTACTGCTATCTTATTTTGTGTTTCAAATTTCGCATCATCAGTCATTACAACCCCTAAATCTTTTGCTCTAGAATTTCTCTGAATTTCCTGTCCATTTGGGGTATAATATTCCATGGATTTCAGGTCTTCTCTTTTTCCGTACCGTAACAGTTGAAATTTCTCAGTGTTAAACTTCATATTGTCTTCCGTCCACTTGTAGATCCTGTTCATGTCTGTTTGTGGAGGTCCTATATCTTCTGGGTTTCTTATTTTTCTACTGATCTTTGTGTCATCGGCAAAGGATGTTACTGTGCTGTCTCTGGTAACGTCCCCATCTATGTCGTTAGCATGATTATGAAGAGTAGTGGAGCTAATATTGTTCCTTGTGGTACTGAGCTGAGGGCCTCTGATTCTGATGAAGATACTCCTTGTACTGTAACGACTTGCCGCCGCTCACTAAGGAAATTATATATCCATTTCCCTACTTTTCCTGTTATTCTCATATACTTCAGTTTATGTATTATGATTCCATGGTCACACTTGTCGAACGCTTTGGCAAAGTCTGTATATATTACATCATAGTTTTCATTACTTTCCAGTGCATCAATAATGTTGTTGTAGTGTTCCATTAGTTGTGATAGGCATGATCTGCCTGATCGAACCCCATGTTGGTTATCATTGAATTTTTTCTGAGTTTCCGAAAAGTCGTAGATTTTCTGTCTAACTATTCTTTCAAATATTTTAGTGAGATGAGATGTAAGCGACTCTGGCCTACAGTTTTTTGCCTGGGATCGATCTCCTCCTTTATACTCGTATATTGGAACTATGCACGAGCTCTTCAGGATGCCCAGTATTTCTCCTGTACCTAGTGATCATCGCCATATCCAATATAGGGGCACAGCGAATGCATTCTTGCAGTTTTTGATCAGTGTGGCATTCCATTTATCCGGTTCTGCCTCTGAGGGTGTTTTTAGTTTTCCTATAGCTTGTGTAATATCATCTGTCGTAAAGTCGAAGTCCGTTATACTTTCCCCTTGTAGTTCTTCTTCAAAGAACGCGTTTCTATCGCATATTAGTTTGTCAGTTTTTGGGATACTGAAAGATGATTCGTACTGAGCTCTCAATATTTCAGATACTTCTGTTAGATCATCAGATAAAGCTGTTCCGTTATATATATATATATATATATATACACACTAGGTGAGGTACCCGGTTAGGTCAACTGAATGCCCGGTTAGGTCCCTTGACGATTGGTTAGGTTAAGTCGTGATATTTTCGTTAGCTTATAGCGTTCAACATCCACCCCTGCAACGCTGGATCGTTCTGCTAACATACAAACAGACAAACAGACAGGCTGACCGACTCTGTGTTGACATTCTTCATCCCATAAGAGGTTCCCTTGCCAAATTTGGTAGCTCTAGGTCAAACGGTTTGCGCTTGCATAAAGGACAGACAAACAAACAAACAAGCAGACAGGCGAAAATATATAATAGATAAGATATCCTCCAAAACCCCCTCACCCCCCTTTATGCAACTTGGGGGCTAACCCACTCCCCATTACTCCTACCCCTCCCCAATTACCCCTACCCATCTCCCCCACTTACCCCCACCCCTACCCTTCCCCCATTACTTCCCGGGGTAAATTTCACAAACAGACAAACAGACAACCAGACAGGTTAAACTACAGAAAAGAACGCAGCCGTGAAAATTTTGAGCTTCACATTGTGTCAAGATTTCTGAATCGGATCAGATATCCCCCAAAACCCCCCTGACCAAATAATTGAACTCCCAATTACTGTCGGTTCAATTATTTGGTCAATAAAACTATAGAAAAGAACACAGTCATGAAAATCTTCAGCTTCACATTGCCGCCCGTAATACAAACAGACAAATAGACAGGCTGACCGACTCTGTGTTGACATTCTTCATCCCATAAGAGGTTCCCGTGCTAAATTTGGTAGCTCTAGGTCAAACGGTTTGCGCTTGCCTAAAGCACAAACAAACAGACAGGCGAAAATATGTAATATATATATATATATATATATATATATTATTGATAAGATAAATTTATATAAATGTATAAAAATATTATTCATAAAAAGTTTTTTCCCATTCATTTTGTACACAAAAAGTTCTATATTTCATGCATAAAGTGCTAGCATTCGAAAAAAACTTGCTTCGCCTTGCATTCATGAGGCGAGACAACCAAAATGCTCAGTGTCGCTACGAATATAAACTAGTTGCTATGACGCTGATGACGTCACTCACACTGCTGAAATATTACCGGTTGAGGCGTTATGCCACGAATTAGGTTATTATATGGGATATATATATATATATATATATATATAAATAATTTTTTTTTTGCCTCACCACTTAAGGAATGCACGAGCCGCAACTGATATTTGCAAATCGTTAAAGCGAAAAAAATCGATATCTTCCTTATTTTTTAAAAGCACAAGGTCTAGTTTTTTTTTAATTCATCAAATCATATGTACTAGCGACTGGTATGAATAAAAAATCTGAATTCGGAGGCCGTGCATCTCCCGAATATTGATCGCCTTCCCAAATATGAATATTTCAAACGAAAGAAATTAAGTACAATTCTTTAACCCCAGAAGTTCAGTGTGGAACTGCATACATAACGACTATTGTCATGTCTCCGTAACCCCATAATGAAAATTTAATTTACAGATTGAATTAAACAATTTATTGTTATTAACAATAATAAAAATAACTTTCGTACAATAAACGGCAATTTCCAGAACAACAAACGTACTGTTATTGTAATAGGCCACGCTGGCTTTCTTGGATTAATATCGTACTCCATGAATATAAAGAGTAAAATACATTTTATGTTCTAAAAATGAAAGATTTTGCGATATATGATTTGAAATTAATGGAATGATTACAGTATATTTATATCTTAAATTACGAATTTTTTAAAATGAAACAATACTTTTAAAACATATAAAAAAAATTACTTTCATTTAGACAGTAAGGAAATGTATATGACATACATGGGAAACTTACTATCTTTAATTAAGTTTTGCCGTTATAAATGAAGAAGCGTTGAAAATGAATTTTAGATATATTTATTTTATTGGAGAAATTTTCCTCAAGAACAAATCATTCGTGAGAAATTACCCTGCAAAATGGTACGGAGGGAATGTAATGTCATCGTGGCAAAACCTACCTAATTTTATTTCATATCAACTAATAATTTCGCTTTCTCCGTGCCTGAAATTCAAATAATTTAGGGAGATAAGGTCATCAGCTCATTTAGTTTGTCAACTCGTTCTTTCTACTTTATTTACAAATTATTTGAAAGTGTCGGTGTGCCACTAAATAATGTTTGTTTAACTATGTACTACAATGTGTAGTGTATGGACCTACTTCAATGAAATGTAAAAATATTATATAATAATAAAGTGATAAGGGAAAACAATAAAAGATCGATGGCGACGATTCTCGAGTTTCGTTGACAAGGACGAAAGAAATTTTGGTCGGAATGATTGACCTTGTAAATAGATGGCCAGATTGTACAATATGCTCAAATTTTCCGACAGCATCGCGTGAGGATTTTTCCATAACAATCTCATGTCTGACGTGAAAGGCAAGGGTTTTAACTCAAAATACTTGCGGCTGATGCGTTGGATGAGAGTTTTAACTGAAATTATGCGAGCTCAACGTGTAAGATGAAAGTTTATACTCAAATTAAAATTTTGACTGAAATTAATGAGATAATTTTCTTTCTAAAGCAGCTTAACACGAGACTGAAACAATATGTGCCAGAAATTTTGATAGTGCATGAGTCTTTTACAATTCGGAAAATGAGAATTTTGCCAAAAATGGGAGCATTACACAAGAATTTGCAGATTCTACAGTCTCGATAGCTGGGATTCTTTGTACAGTTATTGTCGCATATTATAGGTAAGACTAAAGTAAACATCTTACAGTATATAGGCTATTTGGGGTGGTTTTATTCTTGTTTTAACCTAGACAGGAATATACCAGAGAGGCTCTGGTGGCCTTGAGTTATTCTAATGCTTCGTATGTTCTTATGGTAACTGGGCTTGGCTAGACTATTTTTTCATTTAAGGCCTAGGTCTATGCAAAGAATCTAACCTAATCTGGGAAACTGAGTAAAATTCCAGAATCCAGATGCAGTTCAAAGAAAGAGTCCATAATTACTAACCTAAACTAACCTACCGTAACTTAATGTATTGGTAAGCTTTTCTGGACAGTATAAAAAATTAAATTTATCGATCATACCACTTTTATTAAGCATACATATTCTTCCACAACGAAATAACATATCTGCAACAATTTTTTTATAAATAACTATCTCAGGACATTTTTGTCACAAACGCTTACATTTTTAAGTAATATTTACAAACAAACAAACAAAATTCCACCATTTGATAAGGACATAAAATATTTTAGCTTTCCGTGCTACAGTTACATTAGAATTAAAATTAAAAAAGAATTCCATACACTACTAACAAACACAAACCCACAAATAAATTTTCGTTTGATATTTACAAATAATCAGTATAAAATCGTATCTATCCAGCCTTGTTCTCGGCCGGTCCCAAGTCCGGATAAATGGGGAGGGTTTGGCGTCAGGAAAGGCATCCGGCCATAAAAACCCAGCCAAAACCACAATGGTGAGTCTTCAACACGAAAATGCGATGACGGCTAGGGCGTACCCCGTAGGCGACGTACAGAGACCTCGCCCGACCTCTGTGGTGAGGCGAGGGCTACCGCACCAAGAGCGGGTGCGGCTAACAAAGCGAGCTCGGGTGGACCTGAGAATTGCGACGCTGAATGTTGGAAGCATGACTGGCAGAGGAAGAGAGATTGTGGAGTTGATGAAGAAGAGGAGAGTTGGGGTGTTGTGTGTACAAGAAACACACTGGAAGGGGAACAAAGCAAGAGAACTCAGTGAGGGATATAAATTGTTCTACAGTGGGGCGTCGGTTGAGGGAAGGAATGGTGTGGGTATTGTGTTGGCGAAGGAATTGAAGGATAGCATAGTGGAAGTAAGGCGAAGAGGAGATAGACTGGTGACTTTGAGAATGAATTATGGGGAACATGTCCTCAATATAATCAGTGAATACGCACCCCAAAGTGGATGTCCGGACGACGTTAAGGAAGCATTCTGGAGGTTATTGGAGGAAAAAATGGAGAGTGTTGCCGAGGACGAACGAGTGGTGTTGGGCGGGGATATGAATGTACACGTTGGTGATCATAACGATAGAGTGGTCAGAGTGCACGGTGGTCATGGCTATGGAGAGGCAAACGTGGACGGTGAGAGAGTGTTGGATATGGCTGTATCGTTTGATCTAGCGATTGTAACTACGTTTTTCAGAAAGAGGGAGGAGCATGTTATTACGTACAAGAGTGGAGGCAGAACATCGCAAATTGATTTCATACTGTATAGGAGGGCGCAATTGGCCGAGGTGAGGGACTGCAAAGTTATTCCAGGAGACCATGTGACGCCACAACACCGGTTGGTAGTCATGGATGTGATGTTGAAAAGAGGAAGAAAGACCCGAGGAACAGCAGTGAGGAGAATTAGGTGGTACAAACTGAGAGAGGAGGGGAAGAAACGGGAATTTAGAGAGAGAGTGTTGAGTGAAATCCATGTTGATGAACAGAATGTACAGGATTGGTGGGTAGATAATGCGAATGTCATGAGAACGGCAGGTAGAGACATATTGGGGGAAACATCAGGTAAAGTGTGGGAAGATAAGGAAGGATGGTGGTGGAGTGATGAGATCCAAAGAGCACTACGAAGTAAGAGAGAAACTAAGAAGTTATGGGAAGAATCGAGGAGTGAAGAGTGTAAGGTGGTATATAAAGAAGCAAAGAAACAGACAAAGAGAGCAGTGGCGAGAGCAAAGGCGGAGGCATATCGGCAGATGTATGAGGATTTAGAGGATCGTGAAGGACAAAAGAAGATATACAGGTTGGCTAAGAGCAGAAATAGAGCGACAAAAGACTTTACATAGGTAAAACAAATTAAGGGAAGGGAGGGGGCGGTGCTGCAAAGAGATAAAGAGATAAAGGATAGATGGAAGGAATATTTTGAGGAATTATTAAATAAAGAAAACCCAAGATCTCTCTATGAGGATGGATTACCAAATGTAGCTATGACAGAACAAGTGGGGAGGATGGAAGTGAGTCGTGCTCTGAATAGGATGAAAAATAACAAAGCGACTGGCCCAGACGAGATACCAGCCGAGGCATGGAAGGCACTGGGAGATGAGGGGGTGGATCTGGTGTGGGATCTAATGCAGAAGTTGTTTGACCAGGAGGTGATTCCGGATGAGTGGCGGACCAGCATCATAGTGCCTATATGCAAAGAGAAGGGAGATGTACAAGATTGCACGAATTATAGAGGGATCAAGCTAATATCACATAAAATGAAGATATGGGAGCGAATAGTGGAGAGTAGGTTGAGAGACGAAGCGGAAGTGTCAGTGGAACAGTTTGGATTTATGCCGGGAAGGAGAACGACAGATGCAGTTTTTGCATTGAAACAGTTGGCAGAGAGGTACAGAGAGAGGCAGAAGGCGTTGCACATGGTTTTTATTGACTTGGAGAAGGCATATGATAGGATACCACGGCAGGAAGTTTGGAGATGCTTAAGGGAAAAGATGGTACTGGTGAAGTATATTAAACTGATCAAGGGGATGTACAGGGGAGTAACAACTAAGATGAGGAGTAGCGTGGGTGTGTCAGAGAGCTTAGAGCTTTGGGGTGGAAGTTGGTCTGCACCAAGGATCAGCTTTGAGCCCCTTCCTTTTCAATGTGGTATTCGATGTGTTGACGGACAGGATTAGAGGGGAGGCGCCGTGGTGCATGATGTATGCAGACGATGTTGTGTTGAGTGGGGAGACGAAAGAGGAGGTGGAGCAGCAGTTGGAAAATTGGAGAGAGGCGTTGGAAAGTAGGGGGATGAGAATTAGACGACAGAAGACCGAATATATGAGATGTGATGTGCAGCAGGACCGAGGAGGGGAAGTGACATTGAGTGGAGAGCGTGTTAAGACGGTGGAGTATTTTAAATACTTGGGGTCAACAGTGGATGCAGAGGGGTGAGCAGAGAGAGAGATAAACTGTAGAATACAGTCGGGGTGGAAGAACTGGAGAGACGTATCAGGGGTGCTCTGTGATAAGAGGGTCCCAGTGAAACTGAAAGGAAAGGTATTCAAAACAGTGGTGAGGCCGGCAATGTTGTATGGAATGGAGACTGTGCCAATGAAGAAGAGCAATGAAAGAAAAATCGATGTGGCTGAAATGAAGATGTTGAGATGGATGTGTGGAGTGACGAGGAGGGATAGGGTCAGAAATGAGCATATAAGAGGAACAGTGAAGGTGGCGGAAGCATCTAAGAAGGTGCAGGAGGCCAGGCTGAGGTGGTATGGACACGTCAGGAGAAGAGAGGAGGAGTATGTGGGGCGCAGAGTGCTGGAGATGGAGTTGCCGGGACGGAGAAGAAGAGGAAGACCGAAGACGAGATGGAGGGACTGTGTGGTGGCGGACATCAGGGAGAAGGACTTGGAGGAGGACGTGGTATACGACAGAGGAGAGTGGAGAAGACGAACCAAAAACAGCGACCCCATGTAAAGATGGGATAATAAGCTGCGGAAGAAGAAGAAGAAAATCGTATCTATCCCACAAAGAAAAACTTCCGAATGCTCTGGTTTCGTTTATTATATATTTATTTGATTGTATTCGCTGCCAAGCGAATTATATTGGTAGCACAAGCCACCAATATCAACTAAGAATAAACGAACACCTTGGCATTTCATCGAGAACATCACTTCCTCTACATAAACCTTCAAAATTTTCCATTAGAGAACATTTTAGAATCATTACACGTATTACATAAAAAACCCATCCTGAACAGATATATTTCCACATTCAACCTTTCGGTTCAAAATTGAACCTTCATCTATAATTTGCATGGTAACATCACGTGGTCGATATTCGGGATATTCTTTAATCGAGTTAGAGTTCAGCATTTAAAATTAGCTCACAAATCACTTAAATTATAAATGCAGCTTCACAGATTTTGCTTGAAAATCACGAAGCACTTAAATTTCAAATACAGTACAACTTTTATTTTTATCTACCATGGCTTTCGATGCGTAGCTAAAAATTTTGATGGTTTCATTCTTTTCTAAATTTATTGACCAACTTGATTTTCTTCATTCCATGAAAATGTATGGAACCATGTAAAAGCGTGTTGAGACTTGTTTTATTTTAAGAAAATTTTAGAAGTTCAAAATCTTGAAATTTAAGTGCTTTGTGTTTTAGCATGTACATATTTTTTGGGACACCCGATCTGAAATAAATGTTGCCAAAAAACACTCTAAGAATCCCGCAGTGTGGTCACCAAGTTTTGTGAAAATCGGTCCTGCTGTTTGGACTCGAAAGGGAGACAGACGGACATATGGTGAATTTTGATGGTATTTTGATAAATTTTTGACTGTACTTAATATTTTTAATAATCCAAAACTAAGTTAAGGTTTCATAAAATCATGGTGCAAGGCATAAATTTTTGTCATTTGTGTCTGCAGTGTAGCCAAAATTTGCAAATGTGCTGAAGGTTACTGCTGCTTTAGCATTTTTGATTATTTGTTTTCTGAATTTTAATGTAGTATACAGCATGATTTTTTAAAGACTTTAAGTACGAATTGCTAATTCGATGTGAATATTTACGATCCAACTTGCTTAAAAAACTCTTAGTTCGCTCCAATGTCTGAAATTTTTCATACTGGTCTGAAGTATCATAAAATCTGGCCATTTGAATTTCGTCAAATAGGATATTGAAATTAATGTTTAACTATTATGCGGTATTAGACTCTGCCATTATGGTTCATGCAAATTTGACAAGTTAAGGCGTCGGTAAAAGTTGACAATTGCACTAGTGAAATTTTTTTCAGTATTACCTGAATCATCTAATCACACCCTGTCCTTATCTAACTTCATCTTTACCAAACCTAACATTAAGATCCTATATAAAAACTCCAACAATCAACCTACAAAAATTTTCAGCGATGCCTTTGTAACCTATAACCAAAAATTACGAAGATTACCTGAGATTACCAAGTTCTTATCTAATCCAGACTAGCAATGGCCTATGTGGCCTTGCCTTCCCATGAACAGGGTATGGGCTTATTATAAGGCTTTGGCTGAAGTCTACAGTCATTCCACTCTCAAGAATGGCAAAAGAAGGAAGAATTGATGAAGTTGGGAATTCAGTATTCAGGTTTAACCCAGCCCTGTAACGTCCTCTCTTTCAAATAGGCCTTGTCTGAAACTTTTTCTTTTTTTGGCTGAGCTAAAAATAAAAAAAATTTCGCCATCTTAGCCACTCCCTAATCTTTAAGTTTGTCATTTGAAGCTTACAGTAATCATGTCATGATCTTCAAATAGGCAACCAAATTTGGCAGTAGTATACCTTCTGTTGCAGGACAAAGGGAGATAGCAGATAGGATCCAGCTTTGGGACAGGATCTAGGGTTTAGTAGGCTAGGTGTAACTGTAAACCGTAGATCCTGTCCCAAAGCTGGATCCTATATGCTTGGCAGATAGCTGGTGAGGAAAGCTATATTTTGGGGCCTTTTTGCAAGTAACCCGTTGCCCACGTTGGGCCTTCCATCATGAAAAAGAAAAACTATAGTATTTGTCATTTACTATTACTTATTCGGACTATAGTGGATTTAATTTCCCAGAAGAGTTCCTTGGTCCATGGTCTGTGTGTACCATAAAAGTTTCTCAGGGGACCATTCTGAGTTGTACCATATATATATATATATATATATAATATATATATATATAATCAATAATGTTATAATCATTAGATCATTTTGTCATGTCACTTTTGTTCTGAAATATAAACAGGGCTGTGAATAGTTATTCAGTAATCGTTACCTTTTTGAGTAACTGTAACTGTAACTAGTTATATTTTCTGGCTTAGTAATTGTAACTGCAACTACTCGTAGCTACAAAATATCATGGATATTTATAACTTCTACTAGTTACTTTTTTCTGCGAGGACAAAAAGCTACTTTTATTCACAAACCTTGCTTGATATATATATATATATATATATATATATATATATATATATGTATGTATGTATGTATATAATGCTAATATGCTAAAATTTTGTTCGTCAAGTCGCAATCAATTTGAAACAAATGAACAATTTTAGTAAGTATCACTTGTTAGGGAAAGTACTTTTATCAGGATCAGATGCTCGCTAAAACCAGGAAAAATGTTGAAAGTAACTTTTGAGGTAATTAGTAATTAGTTACTTTTTGAAACAGCAACTTGTAACTAATAACTAGTTACTTTTTTGAGAAAGTAACTGGTTACAAAGAAAGTAAATGTCACAACACTGAATATACAGCATAGTATCGCGTAGTTAACATAACATGAATGATGAGCTCATGTAAAGAATTAAACTGTTCTCAGTTGGTCAACCTGACATTTAACATAAGTCTTATGGATGATGAAGTTTGTCATGCCTCATATGATCAGTCTTTTTAACCTTTAATAAAGTCAAAGAAAACCAGAACTATATGCTCAGGTCAGGAAGAAAGTTTGCAAATAGTTATTTAGACAATTTAGGAAGTCAAAATATTTTTAACATGAGAAACATGTTCTCTTGACTCCTGATCTGTTGCTTTTGACTATTTTTCACGAAATTCTATTGAATTTCTTGCTTTGCAGTGAATCTTCCTTTGGTTTTCGTCATTTCTCCAACGTTATACCCACACATTAATCCTCAGATATTTGATGTGACGTGACTATTTCTTGACTTTTCCCCTTATGTTTTCTCTGTTATAACGTGTGTTGTTTATGAAGCAACGGATACGTCTGTGGTACCTCGAAGAAAATGTTTTCTCAGTGAAAATAATTATTTCAAAATTTTATGTCCCACTATGTTTCTGCAAACGTCATACGACCCTCTCTTGGCTGTCTGCCAGTCTTTCTGTAATTGATGCTGTGTGTTCGATGACTTATTTCTTCCTCATTAAGGTAATTCCTGATTGTTTGCAGAGATTAATTTTCAACTATATACAACGCATTCATAAATGAATTTTCTCGTGCTGCAGTGTCTATGTCTAAGGTGCTATGTCTTCTTTCTCCCTCGTCTTCCTTTTCCTTCCAGTTCATTCGCTGATGGTTGTGAACATTTTTCTTCATCGTCTCTTTGGATTTATATCCTTTCATGTTTTCACGTGAAGACTTATTGGCTGTGCAATGTTATATGTCACTTCTTCATACTCATACATTCCAGTTATTCTTTCTCTTTCGGTAACTTTTTCACGATGTAGTTATTCATCTAAGAAAAAATAAATTAGAAATGAATGTTTTCTACATAATTAGTTTATTGCATCTTTAACATTTCTTTTCTTATGTCAGGCAATAATAAACTCTCAATTTATTTTTCTGTTAATTATAAACCAAATTCTGTGCTGATGAGTCTGCTTCGAAGACCTTTTCTATTTGTTTGGCTTGAAATATCAGATGGTTATGCTACTCACAGTCAAGACGATTAATTTGTATCAGAGTGCGTTCATGCATGATAAAATTCCAATTTAAAAAGCCAGAAGAATAAACAATATTTTGGTGTATACTCTTTAAGAGAGTCTCTTCACTAGCCTGCAAGTGTTATGATCTGAACCTTGCAAAGGGTAAAACTTCTTAATAGAATATGTAATGCTAATAATTTTCTCTTAAGTAGGGGTGCTAATGATAATTAATACATTATTTTTCAATTAAATGCAACTTCAAAAAGTTATACTTAACATCTAATCCATTTTTTCTTCGTGTGTAAAATAAAATTGATGAAGGGTGTGAGAAATGAAGTCTTTTTTCACTTTTATCTCCTCAAACAGTTTGTACGATTAATAACAGCAGCCACATATGAGGGGTCGCGCGTCTTCAGGTACCTAAGCGCCACCACAGGCGAAAACGTGTTTTTGATGGATATCACTATTTTCACCCTTCCTCTATCGCGTGGTTTGGGTTATAATGACCTTACGACACTAGAAGTATGGTTGAAAACCTTATGAAGCGAACTACTTTTTTCACCTCTATCGCCAGCCAAAAGTTCACCGAAAGTTCGAAAGTTCGGCATAATAAGAAAATAAAAAAAATAAAAAAATATATATAAAATATGAAAATCTATTCCAAAAACTCATCAACATCTTCATTATCATACTTAGAACTCTAATTTAGCCAAAAATGAACGTTCTAGCTCAATTAATAACAGAGATACTATTGCCAGAATATTGCTGAACTTTGGAGGCGATTTCTGACGAATTTTAATTTTGGCGCTTAGGTACCTTAAGACGCGGGACCCCTCATATAAACATGTGGTTGTATATTTGCAACGAAGATGAAAAAGGGTTGATTGTTCCATTTAACTTCTTTTACTACGACCATGGGAAAATTCAGTTCTCATCATATAGAGAAATAATGTTCGTGACAAATAAATTACCCTGAGGCAGTCCATAACTGGGTTAATTTTGAACTTATGCTTTTGACATTGTTTTTTATCCTACTAAAGCTGTTATTCTCCTAATAATATTTGAGACAGTTTTTCTTAAGATCTTCTGCAACTCACAACTAAACTATGAGTATCATTAAAATCATCTTATTATGTTAATCACATATGTCGTTGATGGATGGCTTAGGGTGGCGAGGAGGCTTCCGTTATTGGTGAGGCGGAAGAACAATATGCAGTAAAGGAGCAGTGAGTTCTGCACGACATGTTTTTGGCCGTCAGAATGGTTCATTGTTTAGAGATGATCCCGCCTGAACCGCAGTGCTTTTATTTACTTCATTGTGACTTATTAAAAAAATCTGAAACATGGTACTGCTCAACTTAAACTTATGAGCATTAACATTTATTACTCTAATTTTGCGTTCAATCTTAGTACTGAATATGGTAAACAAAATATTTTGGCTGTGAGGAGAGATCTTTTTCCGCGATGAGAAGCAAAAAAAGCTGTGTTCGGGTTCTGAAATTACTTACTGGTCACGAATGTCGATGAAGTATATGTTCAACATCATCATAAAATGTCTGTCTGTCTCTCTTGTATTGTATATTGATGAAAAAGTCGTAGGATCACCTGAAGATCAGAGCCCCCAGCCTTCGTTAGTTAGCCTTATAAGGCTAACTAACGAAAATATCACGACTTAACCTACCCAATCGTTAGGTCAACTGTACGCCCTTGAAGATTGGTTAGGTTAAGTCGTGATATTTTCGTTAGTTAGCCTTATAAGGTTAACTAAAGAAGGCTGGGGGCCCTGATCTTCAGGTGATCCAAGTCGTACATTAATGAAAAGTTTCGCGAGTTAAAGAATGAAATTTCTAAGAATTTTACGAAAGAATTTAACTAAAAATTTGAAAATAGCCTAATTTAAAAAAAAATAATGTTAACGTGCAAAAAAGTGTTAACGCACTTAATAAAAAAGATTCAAACGTTGAGGATAACTTGAAGGGAATTGAACCTAATAATTCTTCAAATTCAGTGGAAAAATTAAACGATCGCATTAAACAAGTTCAAGATTATGTACAGAGAATTGAGCAAAAGTTGATAAAATTGTTAATGACATTCAGTCGAATAGGAATAATTCGACCGTTGATGATTTTACTTTGGTTAGAACGGTGCTAAACCAAAGGCGTCGTCAAACTTTCAGCTGGATTGTCAAAATCCATTTAGTCTACTAGAAACTATAGGAAACGAAAACGAAACTGTGTTGTTAGGTTCATTCATCGTTAGGCATATGGACAGTCACGTATCCAGGATTTTCGAAAAGGGGGGAGGCGGACCTTTACAATGTAAAAATTGTGCCAAAATAATGTTAATTACATATAAATATAATTACTAAAGACCGGAACTTCAGGCACTAAAAAATAGGAAAATAGGCAGGCAAAAAGGCACAATAAAACATCAAAATAGGCAAAAAAAGGAATTTATTTTTACATTGAAATATATTGAAAAACAGCCAAAAAACATAGATAACACAAATCAATACCTTACATTTTCAAATATATTTATGCATTTCTTTGGTTACACATTATAACAAGCATTTTTTCCAAATTCTCAAATGTTAGGTTATGTCTACGATCAGTTAGCATGTGTTTAAGAACTGAAAATGTTCTTTCAACATCTACTGATGTGACTGGAGCATATTTGTAACTTGCTATGTTCTCCGGGTTTAGATTTGAAGTGTCTTCAGCACCATCTCCTTCAAGGACGTTTGCTATCTTCATTATTTCAGCTAAGTCAGTATTACCTGAAATTACTTTCTCAGACTTCTGCTGGATTAGTTTACCTTTTGCACCCGGCACCTGATTTATTTCCTCAACTACAGTGTTAAAAATCTTCAACGCATTTAACAAGGGTTGATTTCGTTCTTCCAAAGAAGTAATTGCAATTGGCAAATTTGATAAATGGGCTTCAATGAATGCAAGATCATTTTTCAATGAATTTTTCATGAGATTTCAAAATCTTAATAGAAGCTGCATCTTCTTCATGAAAACTTTCGACAATGCTCTGTATTGTGTTGTAATTTTTAGCGTAGTAAACTGCTGCATTTATCCATGTTCCCCATCTTGTCAGTACTGGCTTAGGTGGCAGTGCTAATTCTGGTGCCTGTTCTTTGAAAACCTGGATACGCGAAGGGGCTTTGAGAAATATCTTCTTTCCATTTGAAATCATCAGGTCAACATCAGGGAATAAACTTCGTACCTCTTCACAAACTCTGTGCAGCGCATGAGCTAAGCACGTGACATGTAGCATTCTGGGGAAAATAATTTTTAAACCCCCTGCTGCTTTTTTCATGTATGGAGCGGCATCAGTTATGAACAGAAGAACATTGTTGTGCTTTATTCCTTCAGGCCATAGTAAAGCAAGTGATTGTAAAAGTTTGAGCAATAGTTGAGTGGTTTGTTTTAGCAAGTTGCTCTACTGCTAGCAAATAAATTTTGGAAGGTTGGTCACTCTCCATAGTCCCAATAATTACATTAGCGACATACCTACCAACAGAATCGGTCGTCTCATCTATTGATATCCAAGTATTTTTGTTGTTAACTTCAGTTCTAATATTTTGTATAACAGTTTGATATATTTCTTCTACATATGTCTTTCTTAATGATGACTCGCTAGGAATATGTTCATTTGTGTATTTCTCTAAGAATTTTCTCAGACATGGACTTTCTAGTTTCCCCAAGGGAATACCGGCTTCAATGAATGTTTTGCACAAATCCATTGAGAATTGACTTACGACTGGAGGCAGTAACAAAATTAGTAAGTAAACAAGAATGCTCTCCTCTGAGCTTCTGTCTGGAAACGGCACTCTTATGTTTACCTGTGTCTATATGTTGCATCACAAAGTATCTCTTCTCTGAATTTACAACCTTTTCACACGCTTTGCAAAATAATATAGAGCCGTCAGTGCTGAACATACTACCTCCAAATTCCTGAACATAATCACTTAGTTTCTTAGAAGAAAATGCTTTAACTTTAGGCATGATCTTTCACATCAAATACACAGTGACTAAAAACAAATATACAGTGTTATCAGAGGTAACCTACTGCATGTGGAAAAGTAGAGTTGCCAGTTAGTGAAATGAGTCATTTCACTAACTGGCAACTCTACATTTCAAATGACTCATTTAACTTTTTTAAATGTGATAGTTTGTAAAACAAAACTTATTTATTAGTGAGATAGGCAAATAAGGCTCTATAAATCGAAAAAGGCATTTCCCACAATAAATTAGTGAAATAGGCAAAATAAGGCATTTATGGCATTTTGCCTGAAGTTCCGGTCTTTAATAATTACATAC
This sequence comes from Bathynomus jamesi, assembly GCA_023014485.1. Lineage (NCBI taxonomy): Eukaryota > Metazoa > Arthropoda > Malacostraca > Isopoda > Cirolanidae > Bathynomus > Bathynomus jamesi. Next base: position 52,495 of record JAJOZX010009208.1, on the reverse strand, counting down.
ACTGGAATTAAAAATACATATGTTAACCCTTTAATCACCAGCAGGCAAATTTTTAGCGTTTACTAAAATGTATTTAAAGACCAGATTTCTGGTAGTAAATATGGGAACTAATTTGACTGACGTTATCTAATCCATATATTCAAAGTATTACCTGAATCAGTCATTTAGAGAGAGGAAGATCGTGAATGTGAATACTACGCAAAGGATTTACAAGCACATTAACCTTGTGTCTACAAATGCTTTCAACCATTAATAAATGAATATGTAAAGCTGCAAAGCATAATTTAATCCAGTATACGAAGGGAAATACTATTTTTATACACAGTTTCTAAAAATAAAATTGAAAGGTAAATTGTCAGGTATTTACAAGGGAGGTGTTGATATTTTTATAATTTAAAAAAGTATGTACTGTTTTGCTTTTAGAAATTAAAAAATTTATTATAAAAAATAAAACATTTGGAAGGGGCGCCAGGATTGACCAAAGGGGACGCCAAATTGACAAAAGAGGGCGTCAAATTGACCCAAGGGGGGGGGCCCGCTCCCCCCGTAAATCAGCTAGTGAATATGGATACAGAATTTAGTTTTGTTTTATTTCTTAAACAAAGGAGGGATCAAGTAAAGATAAGCACCCCCAGCCTTCTTTAATTAGCCTTATAAGGCTAACTAACGAAAATATCACGACCTAACCTAACCAATCGTCAAGGGCGTACAGTTGACTTAACGATTGGTTAGGTTAGGTCGTGATATTTCGTTAGTTAGTTAGCCTTATAAGGCTAATTAAAGAAGGCTGGGGGTGCTTATCTTTACTTGATCCCAAAGGAGAATATGAGTGTCAGGTGCTAAAATAGATAGAATTGAACAGGAAGTAAAGAATTTAAAGTTGGAAATTGCAAATTCGCTGTTAATTTCTTACGTTGGAGGGAACTATTTGTATAATTTTCACGTGAGGCAGAAGATTTGTTAGCTAAATATCGAAGATTGGTTAAATCCTTGAAAGATAAGTCGAATAAAGTGCTGATTTCTGGGGATCTTCCGAGAATTTACGAAAGCAGTAGATTGTTAAGTAAAGCAATTTACTTCACTACTAAATCAGAAGCGATGCAGGTCCTTGAAGGAGTAGAGTTCGTTAACTTTTGGTCAGATTTTAACTCGGCAGATTTGTTCATTCATGATGGCGTTCACTTGAATGAAATAGATAATTCGCGACTCGGGAGATTGATTGATCAAAAAGTGAGTAAGATTTACTTAAAACGTAAGCAAATGAAATAGACCCTTTTCATTTAGGAAATGAAACTTGTCGACCTCAGTAAAACACAACGCGTATAGAGGAACAAACAGTAACGTAAAGAATAGTTTAAAAGTAGTTTTTAATGCGAGTAGCGTAAGGAATTTAACGAATTTAAAGCTTTAGTTCACTCTGAAAATTAGGACATTATGGCAATAACTGAATCGTGGATTAAAAGTGTAGATAGGGATTTTATACTGTAGGTGAATACCTTATAAGTGATAAAATGGGAGTGGGTGTACTCTCATATTGTAAATAAAATCTTCGTCGAGTTCAAAAGACGGTTAATGCCAGTGACAAGTTAAACATAATTATTTCAGAAATTAGAGCTAAAAACTTGGTATTTAATTTTGCGGTTGTATATAGGCCTTCTTCACAAAAAGTAGAATTAGACGTTGGAATGTAAAACATTTTAAGTAGCATAGTTACGCATAAGGAATCAATTATTGTCGGGGACTTTAACTGCCCAACTTTAATTTCATTATCCTAAACAGTGAAGCTGGGGTTTACGTTTGCTTGATTTTCTAGAAGATAATTTTCTTTTTCAAAAGGTGTGGAGCCGACCGGCGGTGAGAATATTTCACACTTAGTTTTAATGACTAATTTCAGAATCTAGACGTTGGAGAAGTTTATGCAACAACGATCATAGCATGATACACTTTTTGGTGAATGTTAAAACTTCTGGAGAGCTAAATAGTTTCATGGTGCCTGATTTCAAGAGAGCAAATTCGATGAACTTAGAGCTTCATTAACTTTGGTAAATTGGAATGAACTGTTAGCGGTAGGTAGATAGTGTTCTTAGCATGCGGGATAATTTAAAGATTATATTCGTAAATTGGTAAATCTCTAGGAGCGCTCCATTTTTCAATATTAAACATACGCTCATAAAACATATACCATAGAAATATAGAAAAAGCAATCGTAGATAGAAATTTAGTCTATAAGAGGTATAAAGGGAACCGTGCACAACAGCATTTTTAGACTTATATAGATTTACATAGAAATGTTAAGCGTTAAATTAGATCTACTAAACACAATTTTGAAATTCAAGTAGTTCGTGAACGTAAAGAAAACCCCAAGAAGTTTTACAATTACGATAAAAATAGAAATCGCTTGAGGGACGATATTCGGCCACTGATAGATTCGGATGGTAACTTAAGAAATGACTACGGGGAAGTAGCGATAATTTTAAGTAATTCTTTAACATCAGTTTTTACAGTTGAGGATACTTCTTTATTGCAGTGGCCAGTAATATGCTTAGTGACGCAAATGAGACTTTTCAGTGCTTACTGACATAACTGTTTACGCTGAAGAGATTTCTCACTATATAGATAAGTCAAAAATTAACAAATCGCCAGGTCCAGATCATTTCTACCCAAAGCTCTAAACTCTAAAGATTTAAAGAATGAAATACAGTCCATCCCCGTTATCCTCGCCCGTTATCCGTTTTCGCTTATTCGTTGTTAATCAATTAATCCTCTCACCCCATATCTGTCGCGCATTTCTGCTTATCCTTTTTTTTTGTCCGTTAGCCCCGAGTCGAAGCGACGCGTATTTCGTCGTTCGTTCAACCACACGTTATCTGGGACAGCGTCTAGAACTTTCGAACTTCAAATCTGCTTTCAATCTGTTCTCTCAACGCCATACTAGAAGATTGTCTTGCGTTGCTCTGGTTATTATTTGGTGAAATAATCGATTAAATTTATTTACAGTGGCCTTTAAGCGTTCTAATAGTGACTCTAGTGGTTCTTTGAGTAAAAGGCCCAGGAAACCTGTGACAGTGGAAATAAAATTAGATGTTATTAAGATTGCACAACAAGGTGAGCGTGGTGTGGATATCGCCAGACATCTTGGAATTCCACCAACAACGGTTAGAGGCATTGTGAAAGAGGCGGATAAATATAAACATGTTCAAAGGCAGAAACTCCTGTTACTACAGACTTATACCGTATTATATCACACCTAAAAACATGTTAGAAAGTAATTTTTCAAATTTTAAAGGCACTTTATATTTAAGCCCTGGGAACGTCACCCTCATTTATGAATTGGGTCTATGGGAAATCGTTATTCGTTATCCGTCTTTTCGTTAGCCATCGCGGTTTTAAGGAACCAATTAATGACGGATATCGGGGATCGACTGTACTTGATCCTTTAGTTCAAATTTTTAAAAATGTTTATCGCATGGGTTGTTCCTCCTGATTTTAAATTTACGATACTTGTAGGTTATCTCCACCTCACCACTTTTGACAGAATATTTTCGTTAAAATTAACGAAAATATCACGACTTAACTTAACCAATTATCAAGGCGTACAGTTGATCTATTAGTAAATAGTAAATACTATTCCAGAAACAAACAATGTTATAATTACTAATAGATCAACTAATGTAACTCCGATCTTTATAAAAGGAGATAAACAAGAAGCGGGAAACTATAGGCTATTAGTCTAACTTTTATAATTAGAAACTTTTAGAAAAGTTATCAGAGATCGTATAGTCGAGCATCTTGAAAGCAATAATCTTTTAAAACAAAGCCAACATCAGTTTCTTAGAAATAAATCTTGTTTAACAAATGTATTAGAATTTTTTTATGAAGTCATCGGTATTTATGATTGTAGTAGTGCAGCAGATATAATATACAGTATTTAGATTTCCAAAACGCGTTTGGCAGAGTTCCGCAAAAAACGATTGTTAGAAAAACTAAAAGCCCACGGAATAAGGGGTGAAGTTCTTAATTGGATTGATAATAATAATTGATTAACTGGTAGAAAACAGAGGGTAGTAATTAATGGGAATGAATCAGGGTGGACTAATGTAACCAGCGGTGTTCCGCAAGGGTCTGTTTTGGGACCAGTCTTTTTCTTAAATGTACGTTAAAGATCTTGATGTAAATTTAATGAGTAAAATTTCTAAATTTGCCGACGACACCAAAATTGCGCTTAAAATAATTAGTTTAATTGAAAGTGAAGGTTCAAAGTGCGATCTTAACGATCGTAACAATTTAGTAGAGCGGTCTTAAGTTGCAAATGAGATTTTTTCTCACTTTCTTCTCACCCTTCTCCTGCTAGGGCAAAGGCCTCTCAAGCTGCTCAACCCCACAAATCTTCGCCACACTTCTCGATCCAAAAAAAGTTCATTGTCCTCCACAACTTCAATTGTAGAGTTCCTTTTACTGATATTTGCAGTGATGTTATCCCTTCATCTCATTCTCGGCCTCTCTCTCGATCCTCTACTGCAGGTTCATAAAATTTTGTGGGAAGTGTCTCAATATTCATACGCTTCACGTGACCATACCATCTCATCTGTGCTCTCTTCACGAACCCCAATACCGATTCTATACCTAGTTCTTGCAGGGGCGTACCCAGAAATTTTCCAAGGAGGGGAGGGGGCGAACTTGGAACTAATCGTAGAAGTATAATTGAAATAGAGATAAATAATTTTTATGTACGTTCATGATGAGCTTATCGTTCAGTTAGAGATGATTAACTAGCTACTGCTAAGACACATTATGAATAAAAATATAAAAATTATATTATAAAAAATATGAAAATTATGATAAAAATCTGATTAGTAACATAATATTCAATGAAAACCGCAATTAGGATGCTGAGATTTGTATTAACATAAGAATAAAAAAGTGCTAATTCGAAATTAAGCATTTCCTTGGACTGTTACCTTCATGAAAGGAAATTATTCTCAGGGTCGGATTAAGATTTTTCGGGATCCTAAGCCATTTTAGAATTTTAGTAGTAAGGGAGGCAAGAGTTAGCGCCGAAATTTTTTCACTTTCATTCTCAGCCTGTTGTAACCTAGCAATTTTACTGGGAAATAATAATAATTTATTAGCTCAAGGGGGGTGGGCGATCGCCCCTGTTGCCCTCCCCTTCGGTACGCCTCTGAGTTCTTGTATGATATGCACAATGCGCAATCTATCGATTCTGGTAACTCCACATATCACTCTCAAAATCTTCATTTCCACTGCCTGGAGCATGCTACGGGCAGAGGCGGATTAAGACACCTCAAGCCCCGGGACGATGAAGAATATGGTGGCCCTTCTCTATAGCTTTTTATTAACAATACATGTACATGTACAGTGCATAGTACATTTACACGAATTGTATGTACGGTGCTCAGGCTAATTGAGAAACAAACTTAAAAGAACCTCAACACAGTGTATTTTGCCGTTTACCAAAACCAAACATATTAAACAAACTTTACTTTTGCTCTATCTTAATCCTCTCAGCTTCTCTTCTCGCAACTTCATAGTTTTCCGCTGATTCGGCTGTCCTATGTTTTATCCACAGCCTAAACAACCTAATTTTTTCGTGATTGCATTCTATACTTCCACTGAACACCAAGGTGTTTGCTTTTTTTGGTTCCTCCTATAAACTTTAAGTCGTTTCTTTTCTTAATACGACAAGATGTGGAAGGATAACTCTTAATATCAAAGATGTTTCTCTTATCCAAGGCCAAAACCATATCTATCATCGATTTGTCAGTGTACCGACCACGTCCACTTATGTTGGTCTCGATGCCTAAAAAATGTACTCATAATAGCCAGCCCATTTCTCACACTAAACTCAACAATTCTTTCTCCCTCGTTATTCTTATTACCAGTGCCAAAACTGCCAATCACGTTCTCTATCCTAATCCTTTCACTTCCAACACGCCCATTCATATCACGATGATAATTTTCTTTCCTCCATTATTTACTAAATCTAGCACGTACTGCAGATCGTCATAAAACTCTTCCTTCTCCTGCTCACTTCTGCCCTGTTGTGGGCATATACCTGGATTACACATAGCTTCATATCCTTAAGCTTAAATGCAATGGATATGATCCTCTCACTGCAATAAAGTATGTTCTCAACCCTATTTGCCAGCTCAGGACATAAAATAAAACGAACCCCATGATGGTTTCATCTTGTAAAACTGCCCAACGAGGAAAATGATACAAAGATAAAAACTACAAACGTAGGATATAAACAACGACAACGTAGGATATAAACAACCGACAAAAACTAAACGTAGGATATAAACAACCGACAAAAACTACAAACGTAGGATATAAACAACCGACAAAAATACAAACGTAGGATATAAACAACGACAAAAACTACAAACGTAGGATATAAACAACCGACAAAAACTACAAACGTAGGATATAAACAACGACAAAAACTACAACGTAGGATATAAACAACCGACAAAAACTAAACGTAGGATATAAACAACCGACAAAAACTACAAACGTAGGATAAACAACGACAAAAACTACAAACGTAGGATATAAACAACCGACAAAAACTACAAAACGTAGGATATAAACAACCGACAAAAACTACAAACGTAGGATATAAACAACCGACAAAAACTAAAACGTAGGATATAAACAACCGACAAAAACTACAAACGTAGGATATAAACAACCGACAAAAACTACAAACGTAGGATATAAACAACCGACAAAAACTACAAACGTAGGATATAAACAACCGACAAAAACTACAAACGTAGGATATAAACAACCGACAAAAACTACAAACGTAGGATATAAACAACCGACAAAACTACAAACGTAGGATATAAACAACCGACAAAAACTACAAACGTAGGATATAAACAACCGACAAAAAACTAAAAACGTAGGATAAAACAACCGACAAAAACTACAAACGTAGGATATAACAACCGACAAAAACTACAAACGTAGGATATAAACAACCGACAAAAACTACAAACGTAGGATATAAACAACCGACAAAAACTACAAACGTAGGATATAAACAACCGACAAAAACTACAAACGTAGGATATAAACAACCGACAAAAACTACAAACGTAGGATATAAACAACCGACAAAAACTAAAACGTAGGATATAAACAACCGACAAAAACTAAACGTAGGATATAAACAACCGACAAAAACTATAAACGTAGGATATAAACAACCGACAAAAACTACAAACGTAGGATATCAACAACCGACAAAAACTAAAAACGTAGGATATCAACAACCGACAAAAACTAAAAACGTAGGATATCAACAACCGACAAAAACTAAAAACGTAGGATATCAACAACCGACAAAAACTAAAAACGTAGGTTGGTATCAACAACCGACAAAAAAAAAACGTAGGTTATCAACAACCGAAAAAACTAAAAATAGGTAGGATATCAACAACCGACAAAAACTAAAAACGTAGGATATCAACAACCGACAAAAACTAAAAACGTAGGATATCAACAACAGACAAAAACTAAAAACGTAGGATATCAACAACAGACAAAAACTAAAAACGTAGGATATCAACAACAGACAAAAACTAAAAACGTAGGATATAAACAACCGACAAAAACTAAAAACGTAGGATATAAACAACCGACAAAAACTAAAAACGTAGGATATAAACAACCGACAAAAACTAAAAACGTAGGATATAAACAACCGACAAAAACTAAAAACGTAGGATATAAACAACCGACAAAAACTAAAAACGTAGGATATAAACAACCGACAAAAACTAAAAACGTAGGATATAAACAACCGACAAAAACTAAAAACGTAGGATATAAACAACCGACAAAAACTAAAACGTAGGATATCAACAACCGAAAAAACTAAAACGTAGGATATAAACAACCGACAAAAACTAAAAACGTAGGATATAAACAACCGCAAAAACTAAAAACGTAGGATATAAACAACCGAAAAAACTAAAAACGTAGGATATAAACAACCGACAAAAACTAAAAACGTAGGATATAAACAACCGCAAAAACTAAAACGTAGGATATAAACAACCGACAAAAACTAAAACGTAGGATATAAACAACCGACAAAAACTAAAACGTAGGATATAAACAACCGCAAAAACTAAAAACGTAGGATATAAACAACCGACAAAAACTAAAAACGTAGGATATAAACAACCGACAAAAACTAAAACGTAGGATATAAACAACCGACAAAAACTAAAACGTAGGATAAAACAACCGACAAAAACTAAAAACGTAGGATATAAACAACCGACAAAAACTAAAAACGTAGGATATAAACAACCGAAAAACTAAAAACGTAGGATAAACAACCGACAAAAACTAAAAACGTAGGATATAAACAACCGAAAAAACTAAAAACGTAGGATATAAACAACCGACAAAAACTAAAAACGTAGGATATAAACAACCGACAAAAACTAAAAACGTAGGATACTTCTTTATTGCAGTGGCCAGTAATATGCTTAGTGACGCAAATGAGACTTTTCAGTGCTTACTGACATAACTGTTTACGCTGAAGAGATTTCTCACTATATAGATAAGTCAAAAATTAACAAATCGCCAGGTCCAGACCATTTCTACCCAAAGCTCTAAACTCTAAAGATTTAAAGAATGAAATACAGTCCATCCCCGTTATCCGTCGTCCCGTTATCCGTTTTTCGCTTATTCGTTGTTAATCAATTAATCCTCTCACCCCATATCTGTCGCGCATTTCTGCTTATCCTTTTTTTTTGTCCGTTAGACCCGAGTCGAAGCGACGCGCATTTCGTCGTTCGTTCAACCACACGTTATCTGGGACAGCGTCTAGAACTTTCGAACTTCAAATCTGCCTTCAGTCTGTTCTCTCAACGCCATACTAGAAGATTGTCTTGCGTTGCTCTGGTTATTATTTGGTGAAATAATCGATTAAATTTATTTACAGTGGCCTTTAAGCGTTCTAATAGTGACTCTAGTGGTTCTTTGAGTAAAAGGCCCAGGAAACCTGTGACAGTGGAAATAAAATTAGATGTTATTAAGATTGCACAACAAGGTGAGCGTGGTGTGGATATCGCCAGACATCTTGGAATTCCACCAACAACGGTTAGAGGCATTGTGAAAGAGGCGAATAAATATAAACAATGTTCAAAGGCAGAAACTCCTGTTACTACAGACTTATACCGTATTATATCACACCTAAAAACATGTTAGAAAGTAATTTTTCAAATTTTAAAGGCACTTTATATTTAAGCCCTGGGAACGTCACCCTCATTTATGATATTGGGTCTATGGGAAATCGTTATTCGTTATCCGTCTTTTCGTTAGCCATCGCGGTTTTAAGGAACCAATTAATGACGGATATCGGGGATCGACTGTACTTGATCCTTTAGTTCAAATTTTTAATAAATGTTTATCGCATGGGTTGTTCCTCCTGATTTTAAATTTACGATACTTGTAGGTTATCTCCACCCCACCACTTTTGACAGAATATTTTCGTTAAAATTAACGAAAATATCACGACTTAACTTAACCAATTATCAAGTACAGTTGATCTATTAGTAAATAGTAAATACTATTCCAGAAACAAACAATGTTATAATTACTAATAGATCAACTAATGTAACTCCGATCTTTATAAAAGGAGATAAACAAGAAGCGGGAAACTATAGGCTATTAGTCTAACTTTTATAATTAGAAACTTTTAGAAAAAGTTATCAGAGATCGTATAGTCGAGCATCTTGAAAGCAATAATCTTTTAAAACAAAGCCAACATCAGTTTCTTAGAAATAAATCTTGTTTAACAAATGTATTAGAATTTTTTTATGAAGTCATCGGTATTTATGATTGTAGTAGTGCAGCAGATATAATATATTTAGATTTCCAAAACGCGTTTGGCAGAGTTCCGCAAAAAACGATTGTTAGAAAAACTAAAAGCCCACGGAATAAGGGGTGAAGTTCTTAATTGGATTGATAATAATAATTGATTAACTGGTAGAAAACAGAGGGTAGTAATTAATGGGAATGAATCAGGGTGGACTAATGTAACCAGCGGTGTTCCGCAAGGGTCTGTTTTGGGACCTGTCTTTTTCTTAAATGTACGTTAAAGATCTTGATGTAAATTTAATGAGTAAAATTTCTAAATTTGCCGACGACACCAAAATTGCGCTTAAAATAATTAGTTTAATTGAAAGTGAAGGTTCAAAGTGCGATCTTAACGATCGTAACAATTTAGTGGAGCGGTCTTAAGTTGCAAATGAGATTTTTTCTCACTTTCTTCTCACCCTTCTCCTGCTAGGGCAAAGGCCTCTCAAGCTGCTCAACCCCACAAATCTTCGCCACACTTCTCGATCCAAAAAAAGTTCATTGTCCTCCACAACTTCAATTGTAGAGTTCCTTTTACTGATATTTGCAGTGATGTTATCCCTTCATCTCATTCTCGGCCTCTCTCTCGATCCTCTACTGCAGGTTCATAAAATTTTGTGGGAAGTGTCTCAATATTCATACGCTTCACGTGACCATACCATCTCATCTGTGCTCTCTTCACGAACCCCAATACCGATTCTATACCTAGTTCTTGCAGGGGCGTACCCAGAAATTTTCCAAGGAGGGGAGGGGGCGAACTTGGAACTAATCGTAGAAGTATAATTGAAATAGAGATAAATAATTTTTATGTACGTTCATGATGAGCTTATCGTTCAGTTAGAGATGATTAACTAGCTACTGCTAAGACACATTATGAATAAAAATATAAAAATTATATTATAAAAAATATGAAAATTATGATAAAAATCTGATTAGTAACATAATATTCAATGAAAACCGCAATTAGGATGCTGAGATTTGTATTAACATAATAATAAAAAAGTGCTAATTTCGAAATTAAGCATTTCCTTGGACTGTTACCTTCATGAAAGGAAATTATTCTCAGGGTCGGATTAAGATTTTTCGGGATCCTAAGCCATTTTAGAATTTTAGTAGTAAGGGATGCAAAAGTTAGCGCTGAAATTTTTTCACTTTCATTCTCAGCCTGTTGTAACCTAGCAATTTTACTGGGAAAATAATAATAATTTATTAGCTCAAGGGGGGTGGGCGATCGCCCCTGTTGCCCTCCCCTTCGGTACGCCTCTGAGTTCTTGTATGATATGCACATTGCGCAATCTATCGATTCTGGTAACTCCACATATCACTCTCAAAATCTTCATTTCCACTGCCTGGAGCATGCTACGGGCAGAGGCGGATTAAGACACCTCAAGGCCCCGGGACGATGAAGAATATGGTGGCCCTTCTCTATAGCTTTTTATTAACAATACATGTACATGTACAGTGCATAGTACATTTACACGAATTGTATGTACGGTGCTCAGGCTAATTGAGAAACAAACTTAAAAGAACCTTAACACAGTGTATTTTGCCGTTTACCAAAACCAAACATAGTAAACAAACTTTACTTTTGCTCTATCTTAATCCTCTCAGCTTCTCTTCTCGCAACTTCATAGTTTTCCGCTGATTCGGCTGTCCTATGTTTTATCCACAGCCTAAACAACCTAATTTTTTTCGTGATTGCATTCTATACTTCCACTGAACACCAAGGTGTTTGCTTCTTTTTGGTTCCTCCTATAAACTTTAAGTCGTTTCTTCTTCTTAATACGACAAGATGTGGAAGGATAACTCTTAATATCAAAGGTGTTTCTCTTATCCAAGGCCAAAACCATATCTATCATCGATTTGTCAGTGTACCGACCACGTCCACTTATGTTGGTCTCGATGCCTAAAAAATGTACTCATAATAGCCAGCCCATTTCTCACACTAAACTCAACAATTCTTTCTCCCTCGTTATTCTTATTACCAGTGCCAAAACTGCCAATCACGTTCTCTATCCTAATCCTTTCACTTCCAACACGCCCATTCATATCACCGATGATAATTTTCTTTCCTCCATTATTTACTAAATCTAGCACGTACTGCAGATCGTCATAAAACTCTTCCTTCTCCTGCTCACTTCTGCCCTGTTGTGGCGCATATACCTGGATTACACATAGCTTCATATCCTTGAGCTTAAATGCAATGGATATGATCCTCTCACTGCAATAAAGTATGTTCTCAACCCTATTTGCCAGCTCAGGACATAAAATAAAACGAACCCCATGATGGGTTTCATCTTGTAAAACTGCCCAACGAGGAAAATGATACAAAGATAAAAACTACAAACGTAGGATTATAAACAAACCGACAAAACTACAAACGTAGGATATAAACAACCGACAAAAAACAAACGTAGGATATAAACAACCGAAAAAACTACAAACGTAGGATATCCAACCGACAAAACTACAAACGTAGGATATAAACAACCGACAAAACTACAAACGTAGGATATAAACAACCGACAAAAACTACAAACGTAGGATATAAACAACCGACAAAAACTACAAACGTAGGATAAAACAACCGACAAAACTACAAACGTAGGATATAAACAACCGACAAAAACTACAAACGTAGGATAAAAAAACCGACAAAAACTACAAACTAGGATATAAACAACCGACAAAAACTACAAACGTAGGATATAAACAACCGACAAAAAATACAAACGTAGGATATAAACAACCGACAAAAACTACAAACGTAGGATATAAACACCGACAAAAACTACAAACGTAGGATATAAACAACCGACAAAACTACAACGTAGGATATAAACAACCGACAAAACTACAACGTAGGATATAACAACCGACAAAAACTACAAACGTAGGATATAAACAACCGACAAAAACTACAAACGTAGGATATAAACAACCGACAAAAACTACAAACTAGGATATAAACAACCGACAAAAACTACAAACGTAGGATATAAACAACCGACAAAAACTACAAACGTAGGATATAAACAACCGACAAAACTACAAACGTAGGATATAAACAACCGACAAAAACTACAAACGTAGGATATAAACAACCGCCAAAACTACAACGTAGATATAAACAACCGACAAAAACTACAAACGTAGTATATAAACAACCGACAAAAACTACAAACGTAGGATATAAACAACCGACAAAAACTACAAACGTAGGATATAAACAACCGACAAAAACTACAAACGTAGGATATAAACACCGACAAAAACTACAAACGTATGATATAAACAACCGACAAAACTACAAACGTAGGATATAAACAACCGACAAAAACTACAAACGTAGGATATAAACAACCGACAAACTACAAACGTAGGATATAAACCGACAAAAACTACAAACTAGGATATAAAACAACCGACAAAACTACAAACGTAGGATATAAACAACCGACAAAACTACAACGTAGGATATAAACAACCGACAAAACTACAAACGTAGGATATAAACAACCGACAAAAACTACAAACTAGGATATAAACAACCGACAAAAACTACAAACGTAGGATATAAACAACCGACAAAAACTACAAACGTAGGATATAACAACCGACAAACTACAAACGTAGGATATAACAACCGACAAAAACTACAAACGTAGGTATAAACAACCGACAAAAACTACAAACGTAGATATAAACAACCGACAAAACTACAAACGTAGGATATAAACAACCGACAAAAACTACAAACGTAGGATATAAACAACCGACAAAAACTACAACGTAGGATATAAACAACCGACAAAACTACAAACGTAGGATATAAACAACCGACAAAAACTACAAACGTAGGATATAAACAACCGACAAAAACTACAAACGTAGGATATAAACAACCGACAAAAACTACAAACGTAGGATATAAACACCGACAAAAACTACAAACGTAGGATATAACAACCGACAAAACTACAAACGTAGGATATAAACAACCGACAAACTACAAACGTAGGATATAAACAACCGACAAAAACTACAAACGTAGGATATAAACAACCGACAAAAACTACAAACGTAGGATATAAACAACCGACAATACTACAAAAGTAGGATATAAACAACCGACAAAAACTAAAAACGCAGGATATAACAACCGACAAAAACTAAAACGCAGGATATAAACAACCGACAAAAACTAAAAACGCAGGATATAAACAACCGACAAAAACTAAAACGTAGGATATAACAACCGACAAAAACTAAAAACGTAGGTATAAACAACCGACAAAAACTAAAACGTAGGATATAAACAACCGACAAAAACTAAAAACGTAGGATATAAACAACCGACAAAAACTAAAACGTAGGATATAAACAACCGACAAAAACTAAAAACGTAGGATACTTCTTTATTGCAGTGGCCAGTAATATGCTTAGTGACGCAAATGAGACTTTTCAGTGCTTACTGACATAACTGTTTACGCTGAAGAGATTTCTCACTATTTAGATAAGTCAAAAATTAACAAATCGCCAGGTCCAGACCATTTCTACCCAAAGCTCTAAACTCTAAAGATTTAAAGAATGAAATACAGTCCATCCCCGTTATCCGTCGTCCCGTTATCCGTTTTTCGCTTATTCGTTTTTAATCAATTAATCCTCTCACCCCATATCTGTCGCGCATTTCTGCTTATCCTTTTTTTTGTCCGTTAGACCCGAGTCGAAGCGACGCGCATTTCGTCGTTCGTTCAACCACACGTTATCTGGGACAGCGTCTAGAAGTTTCGAACTTCAAATCTGCCTTCAGTCTGTTCTCTCAACGCCATACTAGATTATTGTCTTGCGTTGCTCTGGTTATTATTTGGTGAAATAATCGATTAAATTTATTTATAGTGGCCTTTAAGCGTTCTAATAGTGACTCTAGTGTTCTTTGAGTAAAAGGCCCAGGAAACCTGTGACAGTGGAAATAAAATTAGATGTTATTAAGATTGCACAACAAGGTGAGCGTGGTGTGGATATCGCCAGACATCTTGGAATTCCACCAACAACGGTTATAGGCATTGTGAAAGAGGCGAATAATATAAACAATGTTCAAAGGCAGAAACTCCTGTTACTACAGACTTATACCGTATTATATCACACCTAAAAACATGTTAGAAAGTAATTTTTCAAATTTTAAAGGCACTTTATATTTAAGCCCTGGAAACGTCACCCTCATTTATGATATTGGGTCTATGGGAAATCGTTATTCGTTATCCGTCTTTTCGTTAGCCATCGCGGTTTTAAGGAACCATTAATGACGGATATCGGGGATCGACTGTACTTGATCCTTTAGTTCAAATTTTTAATAAATGTTTATCGCATGGGTTGTTCCTCCTGATTTTAAATTTACGATACTTGTAGGTTATCTCCACCCCACCACTTTTGACAGAATATTTTCGTTAAAATTAACGAAAATATCACGACTTATCTTAACCAATTATCAAGGGCGTACAGTTGATCTATTAGTAAATAGTAAATACTATTCCAGTAACAAACAATGTTATAATTACTAATATCAACTAATGTAACTCCGATCTTTATAAAGGAGATAAACAAGAAGAGGGAAACTATAGGCTATTAGTCTAACTTTTATAATTAGAAACTTTTAGAAAAAGTTATCAGAGATCGTATAGTCGAGCATCTTGAAAGCAATAATCTTTTAAAACAAAGCCAACATCAGTTTCTTAGAAATAAATCTTGTTTAACAAATGTTTAGAATTTTTTTATGAAGTCATCGGTATTTATGATTGTAGTAGTGCAGCAGATATAATATATTTAGATTTCCAAAACGCGTTTGGCAGAGTTCCGCAAAAAACGATTGTTAGAAAAACTAAAAGCCCACGGAATAAGGGGTGAAGTTCTTAATTGGATTGATAATAATAATTGATTAACTGGTAGAAAACAGAGGGTAGTATTAATGGGAATGAATCAGGGTGGACTAATGTAACCAGCGGTGTTCCGCAAGGGTCTGTTTTGGGACCTGTCTTTTTCTTAATGTACGTTAAAGATCTTGATGTAAATTTAATGAGTAAAATTTCTAAATTTGCCGACGACACCAAAATTGCGCTTAAAATAATTAGTTTAATTGAAAGTGAAGGTTCAAAGTGCGATCTTAACGATCGTAACAATTTAGTGGAGCGGTCTTAAGTTGCAAATGAGATTTTTTCTCACTTTCTTCTCACCCTTCTCCTGCTAGGGCAAAGGCCTCTCAAGCTGCTCAACCCCACAAATCTTCGCCACACTTCTCGATCCAAAAAAGTTCATTGTCCTCCACAACTTCAATTGTAAGTTCCTTTCACTGATATTTGCAGTGATGTTATCCCTTCATCTCATTCTCGGCCTCTCTCTCGATCCTCTACCTGCAGGTTCATAAAATTTTGTGGGAAGTGTCTCAATATTCATACGCTTCACGTGACCATACCATCTCATCTGTGCTCTCTTCACGAACCCCAATACCGATTCTATACCTAGTTCTTGCAGGGGCGTACCCAGAAATTTTCGAAGGAGGGGAGGGGGCGAACTTGGAACTAATCGTAGAAGTATAATTGAAATAGAGATAAATAATTTTTATGTACGTTCATGATGAGCTTATCGTTCAGTTAGAGATGATTAACTAGCTACTGCTAAGACACATTATGATAAAAATATAAAAATTATATTATAAAAATATGAAAATTATGATAAAATCTGATTAGTAACATAATATTCAATGAAACCGCAATTAGGATGCTGAGATTTTGTATTAACATAATAATAAAAAAGTGCATATTTCGAAATTAAGCATTTCCTTGGACTGTTACCTTCATGAAAGAAAATTATTCAGCGTCGGATTAAGATTTTTCGGGATCCTAAGCCATTTTAGAATTTTAGTAGTAAGGGAGGCAAGAGTTAGCGCCGAATTTTTTCACTTTCATTCTCAGCCTGTTGTAACCTAGCAATTTTACTGGGAAAATAATAATAATTTATTAGCTCAAGGGGGGTGGGCGATCGCCCCTGTTGCCCTCCCCTTCGGTACGCCTCTGAGTTCTTGTATGATATGCACATTGCGCAATCTATCGATTCTGGTAACTCCACATATCACTCTCAAAATCTTCATTTCCACTGCCTGGAGCATGCTACGGCAGAGGCGGATTAAGACACCTCAAGGCCCCAGGACGATGAAGAATATGGTGGCCCTTCTCTATAGCTTTTTATTAACAATACATGTACATGTACAGTGCATAGTACATTTACACGAATTGTATGTACGGTGCTCAGGCTAATTGAGAAACAAACTTAAAAGAACCTTAACACAGTGTATTTTGCCGTTTACCAAAACCAAACATATTAAACAAACTTTACTTTTGCTCTATCTTAATCCTCTCAGCTTCTCTTCTCGCAACTTCATAGTTTTCCGTTGATTCGGCTGTCCTATGTTTTATCCACAGCCTAAACAACCTAATTTTTTCGTGATTGCATTCTATACTTCCACTGTCCACCAAGGTGTTTGCTTCTTTTTGGTTCCTCCTATAAACTAAGTCGTTGTTTCTTCTTAATACGACAAGATGTGGAAGGATAACTCTTAATATCAAAGATGTTTCTCTTATCCAAGGCCAAAACCATATCATCATCGATTTGTCAGTGTACCGACCACGTCCACTTATGTTGGTCTCGATGCTAAAAATGTATTCATAATAGCCAGCCCATTTCTCACACTAAACTCAACAATTCTTTCTCCCTCGTTATTCTTATTACCAGTGGCAAAACTGCCAATCACGTTCTCTATCCTAATCCTTTCACTTCCAACCGCCATTCATATCACCGATGATAATTTTCACTCCTCCATTATTTACTAAATCTAGCACGTACTGCAGATCGTCATAAAACTCTTCCTTCTCCTGCTCACTTCTACCTCTTCTGCCTTGTGGCGCATATACCTGGATTACACATAGCTTCATATCCTTGAGCTTAAATGCAATGGATATGATCCTCTCACTGCAATAAAGTATGTTCTCAACCCTATTTGCCAGCTCAGGACATAAAATAAAACGAACCCCATGATGGGTTTCATCTTGTAAAACTGCCCAACGAGGAAAATGATACAAAGATAAAAACTACAAACGTAGGATATAAACACCCGACAAAAACTACAAACGTAGGATATAAACAACCGACAAAAACTAAAAACGTAGGATATAAACAACCGACAAAAGCTAAAAACGTAGGATATAAACAACCGACAAAAGCTAAAAACGTAGGATATAAACAACCGACAAAAGCTAAAAACGTAGGATATAAACAACCGACAAAAGCTAAAAACGTAGGATATAAACAACCGACAAAGCTAAAACGTAGGATATAAACAAACCGACAAAAGCTAAAAACGTAGGATATAAACAACCGACAAAAGCTAAAAACGTAGGATATAAACAACCGACAAAAGCTAAAACGTAGGATATAAACAACCGACAAAAGCTAAAAACGTAGGATATAAACAACCGACAAAAGCTAAAAACGTAGGATATAAACAACCGACAAAAGCTAAAAACGTAGGATATAAACAACCGACAAAAGCTAAAAACGTAGGATATAAACAACCGACAAAAGCTAAAAACGTAGGATATAAACAACCGACAAAAGCTAAAAACGTAGGATATAAACAACCGACAAAAGCTAAAAACGTAGGATATAAACAACCGACAAAAGCTAAAAACGTAGGATATAAACAACCGACAAAAGCTAAAAACGTAGGATATAAACAACCGACAAAAGCTAAAAACGTAGGATATAAACAACCGACAAAAGCTAAAAACGTAGGATATAAACAACCGACAAAAGCTAAAAACGTAGGATATAAACAACCGACAAAAGCTAAAAACGTAGGATATAAACAACCGACAAAAGCTAAAAACGTAGGATATAAACAACCGACAAAAGCTAAAAACGTAGGATATAAACAACCGACAAAAGCTAAAAACGTAGGATATAAACAACCGACAAAAGCTAAAAACGTAGGATATAAACAACCGACAAAAGCTAAAAACGTAGGATATAAACAACCGACAAAAGCTAAAAACGTAGGATATAAACAACCGACAAAAGCTAAAAACGTAGGATATAAACAACCGACAAAAGCTAAAAACGTAGGATATAAACAACCGACAAAAGCTAAAAACGTAGGATATAAACAACCGACAAAAGCTAAAAACGTAGGATATAACAACCGACAAAAGCTAAAAACGTAGGATATAAACAACCGACAAAAAATAAAAACGTAGGATATAAACAACCGACAAAAAATAAAAACGTAGGATATAAACAACCGACAAAAAATAAAAACGTAGGATATAAACATCCGACAAAAAATAAAAACGTAGGATATAAACAACCGACAAAAATAAAAACGTAGGATATAAACAACCGACAAAAAATAAAAACGTAGGATATAAAGAACCGACAAAAAATAAAAACGTAGGATATAAACAACCGACAAATAATAAAAACGTAGGATATAAACAACCGACAAAAAATAAAAACGTAGGATATAAACAACCTTCAAAAAATAAAAACGTAGGATATAAACAACCGACAAAAAATAAAAACGTAGGATATAGACAACCGACAAAAATAAAAACGTAAGATATAAACAACCGACAAAAATAAAAACGTAGGATATAAACAACCGACAAAAAATAAAAACGTAGGATATAAACAACCGACAAAAAATAAAACGTAGGATATAAACAACCGACAAAAAATAAAAACGTAGGATATAAACAACCGACAAAAAATAAAAACGTAGGATATAAACAACCGACAAAAAATAAAAACGTAGGATATAAACAACCGACAAAAAATAAAAACGTAGGATATAAACAACCGACAAAAAATAAAAACGTAGGATATAAACAACCGACAAAAAATAAAAAAGTAGGATATAAACAATCGACAAAATAAAAAACGTAGGATATAATAATGATAAGATTAAAACATAGAAAATAATCAGATGACAAGAAAAGAAGGGTGGAAAATACCGTCTGTAAATACTACACAAATAAGCACTGCAGATATCGGGATGGGCAATAGGGTATATCATACTCGGGGTTCAGGGTTGAGATTTTGGAAAAACAAAGTGGCTAATATGTATTTCTATGTAAAAATTAATTTTGAGATGGGTTTATTATTTGCAACTTTTCCAAAAAATCTCATTTTCATGGTCAAAATCGCGATTTTCTGATTTGAAGGCTGCCTAACGCAGCCTCAGGGAACCCAAACCAAAGCGCGCAGCTGTTCTGCATATGTTTAGTCTAAAAGCTGTTTTTCTTACCTCATCTTTGTTTTCTTGCGTGTTTCAACACCTCTGGGTGCTGAAAAAATGTTTAGATTTCACGTAAAACTTAAGAATTTTAAGTTTTTCTTCAAAGAATAGGCGCGGCTCACCAGCTCTACTCTGATCGAGTAGCGGGAGACTCGCCACCTCGACGTGTAGGTTCACATGCCTGTTCTTCCTGGATCCCTGAAAAGCGTGGCCTCATAAGATCTTATATTATAATCTTATGAGGACTTTCAGCTCTTATGAGCATTAACGATGGCTTCAGCATCTTCATCTGCCACTCGAACCTGAAAAGCTCTTAAATATGTCCTCCTTCGATCTGAACACTGGGAGCATTTCTCGATGGTCTATCCTGGCTCTCACCCATCCATCTCTCCTCTCGTGACCGTACACAGCTTGGGAAGCAGTTGCGACTTCCTGTACAGCTCTTTCGCAGGACTGAGTATGGACAGAGAAAGCGTCCACTTTGAGTGGAGTTTTCCTGAGATCCTCGAGCTCAGTCAAGGTCATCTTGCAGGTGAAAATAGGCTCGTAAATATTCTCTGATTCCCAGTTGATGAGATCCTCAGGTGAAGTGGCTTGCAGATCGACTTTCGGATTTTTATGGGGCCTCACTGTCGTATTACCGGAATCTCTTCCTTCTCTGTTCTTCTCTATCTGGCTCACAGCAAAAGCTCTCTGATGCTCATCCTCACTGCACTGGAATGAAGCCAGGATGTTCTCAGGATGTGCGTGGTAAGCTCCTCTTATCACTGCAGCAGAGATGATGTTCCTGACCTCGGTAGTCTGGTTCCTCAGAAAAAACGTGTGCACTGTGCAAGACCAAATTTGAGGTGGTGCTTCACTTTGATGTCGTAGTACATTTTAAAGTAGAAGTTAAGGCAGAACTTCACGAGGACCTCGAGCCTCCTCAACACCTCCCCCTTCAGTCCGTGCCCCCTCATCCACAACAGCAAGATGGCCTGTGCAGTAGTGAGCCACCTGGATTGGTTCAGAGGTCCGCACTTGAGACCAGCCAACTGTGGACTGAGACTTCCTGACTTGATGGCTTTGATCAGAAGATACCAGTTGTGCTGGTCCGTGGAGAGATATTTGACTATCTCTACTGGCAGCTCTATGATATCTTCAGTTCCTTCCACTGGTTTGAAGTTGACCTCACGTTCATTCACTTTCTCAAGAAGTTTTCCAATAGGCCCACTGAAGCCTGACCGGGGAGTTACTGGGCCGTCCAGCTTGATGATTAAGTGCCTCAGGGGGAGCTCGTTCACATGGAGCTGACAGATCATCCAGTGGCACTTGCGACCCAGCATCTTCTCCAATAGGGCTATGGCGCCTCCAGACCACCCCGTGTTGGTGTTGGTGGAGTCTCCTCCAATCATTACAAGGCTCTCGTCACCGCTGTGATCCAGAAGCCACTCATGCAGTCCCAGAGCGATCTTAAGAGCAGGCTTTTCTCCTTCCTCAGGTTCCTCGGGAGTGAAATGGAAGAGGCACTTTTCTTGAAGCTCCCACGTCATATCGTAATGCTCCTCGATCACTTTGCTAAGATGAAATCTCCCTGTCACTTCGTCATATCTCAACACCTTTGTGTTCGTATCCTGCTTGCCATCAAAGAATATCCCAGAGATCTTCTCCTCTGACCTCTGCGTGAGAGCTTCAACTGATGAGCCATTACTTCCTCCTTGGCCCTCCAGACTTCCATGCCATCTATGGCCAAGTAAGCCTTGTCTTTGGAAAGATGACCGGCTTTGATGAGGTCGTTCAGGAAGCCAGTGGCAACTGCAGCTGCCGGAACATTTGCCACCCTGTACCTCAAAGCTGCTGAAGCTGTCCCTTGGATCTTCATGTAGTTTCGTGTAGCAGAAGTTGGAGTTTCGGCAGGTACTTCAGCGGGAACGTCCATAGGAGCTTCAGTAGCCTCAGCATTGCCAGAGGCTTCTTTTGCAGCTTCTTCCAAGTTTGGCTCTTCGTCCTCCTCAGTCTTTCATGAGAAGCTCCTCATTAGTAGCCTCCTCTTAAGAAAAGTTAATATGTCTAAATGGCAACAAATTACGACAAAGGGTTAAAAATATGAGGTTGTGTTCAATTAAATATTCGGTATTTCAACATAGAACAGAAAACCGCAATTTTGAACATGATAACGCGATTTTTGGGAAAAGTTGCAGAAAAGAAACCCCTCTTAGAATTAAATTTGACATAAAAATACATATTAGCCAGAGTGAAATTCGGACTCGGAAAAGTATGATATGCCATAATGAGCAATGCATCTATGCACATCCCAAAGTTATTAACTCGCATTACACAAGAGGATCTTGCAAATTTGAAAAAAAGTGCACGTTCCACCATCTTACTGTCTGCAACACCTATGCAAGATATGGGAGGTGCAAATACGGACAAAAATGCAGTTACCACCACCCTAAAAGGAACGCAATAGGGGAAAAGGAAAAACGAGCATCAAAGAGGGCTACCAATTTTTTAGACGTAGCCAACACAATTCAGGTACTAAATACCATCCAGCAAATACAAAGTCAGCAGACAATATAGGAATCCGAGAGCCGGACAGAAGGCGAGCACAAAGACACTATGCGTTATCCGGACAACAGTTACCGACAAAAATAGAGAGCAAATTGACGGAGATCACATGGCAACGAAACCTGCACCATCATTGGAAAAAAAAGAGAGAAAAAATGATAGAGAAAAAGTAAAAATAATCCCAGCCAGTAGTGTGGGTGCAAAAGGAGAGAGTGCAATTAAATTGCAAATATTGATCAATGTTGCATAATGGTACGCAACAAATGGGAAGGGGGATGTTGCAAGATGTTATGCAACAAAGGGGGAGGGGGAATGTTGGTATGCAACAAAGGGGAACGTTGCAAGAGCAATAAGGGGTTATGCAACTTGGAGGCGGAGTTATCCCCCAAGAGAAAGAGAGAGGAGGAGAGGTGTTTGCCTGGCAGGAGCCAAGCGCATATTAAGACTTCAGCCGAGCGGCCGTTGTCTTAATATGTTCCTAATCAGCCAGCTGGCTGACCTGCCAGATTGTGCTATTTATTTAATTAAAGCATATATTCTGACTTAATCCGCCAGTTGGCTTAGAAGGCTGAGTTGCCAGTTTGCGCAATTTATTTAATTGAAGCATATATTCTGGCTTAATCCGCCAGTTCGCTTAGAAGGCTGAGTTGCCAGATTGCGCTATTTACTTAACTAAAGTTGGCTTAGAAGTTGGCTTAGAAGGCGTAAATGGCTTGTTCAGGTGTACAGGTTGAGTTGCCAGATAGAGCTATTTAATTAATGCATATATATTCTTTACAGTTGGTCCAGAAATCCGTTTTAGAAGCCAGCCAATTGATATAATTAAATGCCGTGTACAACCAAAAGAATTAAATAAAACACCATTACATCATTCTGTTTATTTAGACGAATTAATGGAATCAGAAATATATAGAAAATAAATATACAATGGAATATATATGATCAAAAATGATAATAGCATAAGAAATACGGACGATGAATATATAATAAATATACAATGGAATATATATGATCAAAAATAATAGCATAAGAAATAGGAACGAGGAATATATTAATAATATACAAAACATATAACCATCAATACATATATTAGTACAGGAAATATATATATATATATATATACACACAAAGGGTGATCAAATTATTAGAGCCACGACATAAAAAATAATTTTTCTTGTATAAGTTTATTTCTAATGCTAATAATAGTAAAATTTGGCTAATTTAAACATTTATTTTATTTCAGAATATATTTATAGACACTCTACAGTCATATTAAACACATTTAGTACTTAGTGGGACCTCCTTTGGCCTTAATTAAGGCAGCAACCCGTCTAGGCATACTCTCTATACAGGCTTTATAGCTGGCCTGTATCTCAGGATCACGGTTCCAAACGGCAATTATTCGTTCTATTAACTGTATTCGAGTTGTTATTTCCTCGCCTTTCAGTCTACGGTTTACTATTTCCCATAGGTTTTCGATAGGGTTCATGTCCGGAGAATTTCCTGGCCAATCCACGAGAGGAATATTTTTTGCAGCAAGAAAACTTTTAACTGACTTTGCAGTGTGGCATG
The DNA here is from genome assembly GCA_023014485.1 of Bathynomus jamesi. NCBI lineage: Eukaryota > Metazoa > Arthropoda > Malacostraca > Isopoda > Cirolanidae > Bathynomus > Bathynomus jamesi. The sequence goes on along the minus strand of JAJOZX010009208.1, from coordinate 28,128 downwards.
TGGCCGAATCTTGTATAAAATGGAATGGCTCACCATTTGGAAACCAGTAGGCGATCTGTGGAATAGGTCTTGTTTCCAAAACCTTTCGGTATTGGTCCTACCTCATAGTACCCTGAACAATGTAAATTCGTCCAGTACCTTTACAGCTTATCACTGCCCATATCATGACAGATGTTGGATGCTTAACCATACTTACGACACAGTCTGGATGATATTCCTCACCAACACGTCGCCTAACGTATTGTGATTTATCAGACATGACTTGGAATGTGGATTCGTCAACTGAAACACACCTGCAAATGAAAAGAAAGAATGATTGCAACCAAATGAAATGTGCCTTGTCATACAGATATCACAAATAATATATTTTACTCAAAAAGCATACAATCACTAAAATATTGTGACTTACCCGAATTCCAGTCATCTACAGTGAACTTGCGAAGTATTTAGCCCCTTTAGCATTTTTGGATCATTGTTGGAGTCAATTTTGGCGTTTCCTTGGCCTGCAACTACTCATCCAAATTCCCTGGCACGCCGTCTTAAGGTCATTGTCGAAATGTTGATGTTTTCCTTCTCCAGCTCCAATTTAAGTTTGTTAGTAGTGCTTCTCCTATTATTTACTAGTTTCTTTAAAGTGCATCTGTCGCTCAAGGTGTAGTTATCCTTTTCCGACCACATTTACCCTTTCTTTTTGGAGTCAGCTCTGGATTATCCCCTTCAACTTTAATTTTTTATGCGATCCTGTTAACACTCGCACGTGACACATTCAGTTCTCGGCTATTTTTCTGTGAGAATTATCAGTTGCAGTCAGCAGCGAGAGCACTCTACCTTTCTTCTTTGGCGATAGATCACATTTCTTGCCCATGTTGGGTAGCCTACAGTACATAAAGTTATTCCTGTAAAGAAACACTAATTTAATAAAAGAATCACAATATGTTGCTGAGAAACAATATCATATGGGTGTATGAGTGCATATTCCACGTACAATGGTTTAAATATAATAACTTATCATTAACTTAAAATACACTAAACGCACCTGACCACTTGACACAACCTTCCACGTTCACAGATGAAACACTACTGAACCCACTTTTAACATACTCCCCTCCACCTACTCCCCAAACTAACCCCTATCCCTAGTTTCTGTTACTCAGGTAGAGAACACTACATGTGTTAACAATTTGGAATACTGTCTACATACTTAAAAGGTTATTATTTAAATTAAAACACCACATTATAATGAAAATGTTTTTCAAGGGGTGGCTCTAATAATTTATCACCCTCTGTATATATATATATACAATGTGTGTGTGTGTATATATACACACACAATGTGTGTGTGTGTGTATATATACACACACAATGTGTGTGTGTGTATATATATATACACACAATGTGTGTGTGTGTATATATATATACACACAATGTGTGTGTGTGTATATATATATACACACAATGTGTGTGTGTATATATATATACACACAATGTGTGTGTGTATATATATATACACACAATGTGTGTGTATATATATATATACACACAATGTGTGTGTGTATATATATATACACACACAATGTGTGTGTGTATATATACACACACAATGTGTGTGTATATATATACACAAACAATGTGTGTGTGTATATATATACACACACAATGTTTGTGTGTGTTATATATACACACAAACAAGTGTGTGTGTATATATATACACACACAATGTTTGTGTGTGTATATATATACACACAATGTGTGTGTATATATATATACACACAATGTGTGTGTATATATATATATATACACACAATGTGTGTATATATATATATACACACAATGTGTGTATATATATATATACACAGTGTGTGTATATATATATACACACAATGTGTGTGTGTATATATATACACACACAATGTGTGTGTATATATATACACACACAATGTGTGTGTATATATACACACACAATGTGTGTGTGTATATATATACACACACACAATGTGTGTGTGTGTATATATACACACACAATGTGTATATATTATATATACACACAATGTATATATATATATACACACAATGTGTGTATGTATATATATATATACACACAATGTGTGTATGTATATATATATATACACACAATGTGTGTGTATATTATATATACACACAATGTGTATGTATATATATATATATATACACAATGTGTGTATGTATATATATATATATACACAATGTGTGTATGTATATATATATATATACAATGTGTGTATGTATATATATACACACATGTGTGTATGTATATATATATACACACACAATGTGTATGTATATATATGTTAACTCCTCCGTCTATGGCACTGGGGTGGTTCGGATCGACGGGGGTTCTAGTTAGGAGGCAAGCAACGGATATTTCTTCTATAACATTCTAATTCTTTCGGTCGCCTCTTGTTAAACTCTTCGCTACAGACTCGCCAGACTGTTATGCCAATATCTTCTATGGTGCTTGGGTTGTCTCTTTCTCTCGCTTTATGGGTCGACGATTATTAATTATTCTCTTGCTATAATACTCTGATACTTTCTCTGATACTAAAATTATCGATTTTTCTTTTATAACTTATCGACTTAACTGACTAAGTTCTTCTGAAGAGAGCCGGCTCGAAGGGGAAAATAAAAAGTTTCTGTTACATTTAGTTTACTTCTCAAAATGTACAGGTAGTGCTCTGAATTTACAGGGGTAGAGGTTCGACCTCTTTCGACCATGGCTCAGGCCGGAATCTAAAAATTAAGGAGGCAAGGGGCCTCTGCCCCCTCCTCGCAGCAAGGCTGCTAACAAGGGAGGCTCGTAATGAAGTGCCGTAATGAAGTGCCGTAATGAAGTGCAATAATGAAGTGACTTGATGAAGTGTCGTAATTTTACAAATACATGTATAATATAAACCTAAATGTTTGGGGGAAGACAGTTGAAGGTTATGTTCCCCCCTTTTAAACACATGATCAGATGTTTGAAAAATTCAAAATAAAATAATAAAAAAATAAAAATAAACTAATTTGTATTTTTCGCCGAGTCTACATTTATGAAGGCGATATCATTTCGTAATAGTACACATAAGTACAAATTGAGTACAACTGAGTACGTATTAATTTTGGTTCATTACAATTATGATTACAATTATGGATTACTTCACATTCGCTTATGATTGTCCATTACAGTTCTATTAAAGTACATTCTTTCATTATAAATTAAATCATTACATTTAATTACAGTTTCATTGAAGTACATTACAAATTATTATTAATTACAGTTTCATTAAAGACCATTACGTCGTTTACCATTCTTAGTGTTTTTATATATTTATATATGGTTATAATATATGGTTATACTAGATGGTTATACTAGATGGTTATACTAGATGGTTATTAGTACAACACAAGTACGTGAGACATGACACACATGATATAACATAACGCATGATAAAGTTATAAATTCGAATCGAGCGAAAGGAGACTTTTTTTTATCTTTGAAGCGTTCGATTCTGCCAGTTAGCGGAATTTGATAATAACTTACTAAGCATTTTCGAGTTCAATGCGGGAGGTGATATAATAAAAAATAATAATGAAAAAAATAATACGAGAACGTATTTTTGCGTTTTCGAACGAATGCCTAAAGTTTTGCATTTCACGAGCAAAATGAATATTTAATAAAATTGGCATACGATAATGGTCAAGATAAGATATGGACGTATGGGGGCGGGGGGATATGGTCGAATAATAGTTATATTTATACTACATAACATATAAATAATGACTTCTATAGAGTGTACAGTTTTTATTATTATGATAAAGAATTTTCATACATTGCATACTAGAGATATAATGAAGGGAAATTAATGACGGGAAAATGTGACGTCATAGTTATTGAATTTGTACGTATAGTACAAATCATTATTAGGAAGATTTACATGAACGAATTAGAGACAAAGAGTGGGTATCAATGACTAAGAAGTACAGCTGCGGGTTCCAATCCTGTTATATGCAATGTGTATGCATAATCTAGGGTCGAGGGTGAGATGGAAGACAATCATAATTAATTATAATAAATTCTATAACAATGAAAAATGGAAAATAGATACGACTAAACCACAAATTGGTAGATCATAGGGTTGTGACACAAACAAAAATAGGAAGCTACAAATAAATTTTTTATCCAAAACTCGCTTAGGCAATTTTGGTTTCTTATGTAAAAATGAATATGGATTATTCATTGTTCATTTTTACAGTGTTTCCCCCTCTAAAATGGTATTAATACAATAATATAATACAATTAATACAATATAATAGAATTGAGAAAATAACATCCAACGAATTCATATTAGATGATGACATTCTTTTTTACAATACAAGTTTTATACAGAACGAGTTCGGGTAGTTGAGTACAATGCAGAGTATCAAATCCTTAAAATGACACTTGCTTACAAAATATTAAAAAAAACAAAGATTAATACTTTAATTTTATGCAAACAGAATAAAAGGATTAATACGCTAATTTAGACAAACAATTAAGTTAGACAAACAATGATAGTTAAATTTTTTTACAAACTTTTATTTTTCTGTGGGAAAAATTACATTCATAATGAATAGGTAAAAGGGAAAAATATAAATTTTAAAGTTCATGGATTTTCAAGGTTACCATGTTAGTACAATTCATGAACTAATTTTGTTGACTATTGTAGGTAAAAATAGAATTACGTAATGGATGATGTATAGACCTGTGGTCTAGTGTGTATTTTTGTGTACTAGGTACAAAGTGTGTATCTTACAATTTCGAGGGACAGATTAGCCGATAGGATTGTTAAATTAACTGAATAAATGCATAAGCAAGATATATTTGAAAGCAAAAATGATTAAGACTAAATACCATAGTTAGCACTTACGCGCAGTGAAATAGTTTATTGTGATATCCAATGATTTTAGCATAAGGTTTGTATATATAGTATATATAGTGTGCACACATGCATTTTTATTGACTGTTGTAGGTACAAATCGAATTACGTAGTGGATGATGTATAGACCTGTGGTCAAATGTGTATTTGTGTGTATTAGGTACAAAGTGTGTATCTTATAATTTCGAGAGACAGATTAGCTGAGAGGATTGTTAAATTAACTGAATAAATGCATGAGCGAGAATTTATATATAGTAAGCAATAATTATGATGTATTATAATGATGATGTTTGCATACGAGTTTTAATGCAAAAGTGACTGGAGGGAATATGTGTCAAAAGTAATAAAATTCAATTAGGATTATAGATTTTACATAATCAGTTACACTTATAAGGTAATTAAAAAAAAACGTACTTAGAGGACCTTACACGTAATGAAAGTAAATCTCACGGTTTTAAAATTGAATTTTGGCACACAATTAATTTCGACTACTAAAATTCATAGCCATATACTGTAGTAGTATGTCAATTTGACTATAATTTTCGTTTGATACCTTACAAATGGTACAATAACAATTTAAGGACAGTTACTCACGATTAATTGAACAAAAGAAAAATAAAAATACAAATTAAAAATAGAGATCAATTATGCATTTTAATGAGCTAACATAATTTTATAATATTCTTAAAAATAAAAGTAAATCGAACCATAGATGAATTTCGACCAAGAATAAAAAAGTTATTGAAATGGAAGGAAAGCATTTCGAACAATCTTTTCTTTTAATAATTTCAATTAAATTTTACATTAAAATTATTTTTATATAATAAAAAAAAATATTAAAAAGGTTTAATAATTTTTGCATGTTAAGTAGAAAAATCACTCTTTCGTTGAATGTTGATAGAATTTGAATTATTTGATATTTTGACACACAATTAATTAAATTCGACCAACACAATTACTCGGTATTCATCGAATAAAAAAAATAAAAATATAAAATTGAAAATAGAAATCAATTATAAACTATAATGAACTAAACATATACTGTAATATAAAAAACAACAACCTAAATTGAGGTTATGTTCCATCGTACCAAAGAGGAATTAACCATGGTTGAACCATTTCTCTGGTTGACACGGTTCAACTGGGGTTGGGGGTGTTAAAATAAAATAAAAATACAAAGTTTGGAGTACGACATTCGGGGGAATTGAGTGACTAAGCAAGGGGTATAAGTCTGAAATTGACAATTACATCCTTTTTTTTTTTTTTTTTTTTTTTTTTTAAGATTGCTTGTCACTACTTTGAACAAATTAAAAGAGTTTAAACGGAGCGGAGGGACGGTATGTTCCTCAGCATAGTAATTTAAAATGAGTCATTGGGACAAGATCGATTAATTAATTATTACAAAACTATTATTATCACGTATACATTACAATGATTAATTATCAGTCATTACAAACAATTGTAAAACTGTTTTGGTTACAAACAATAAAATGTCATTTTACTTATATATTTATATACTCAACAATGGCATGAAAAGAAAAGACAAATCGGTCAATTTCCTTCTCACAAACAAAAAAAGGTTAACTAAAGACGCCCCGGTCAATTCAGGTTGAATTAAATTCTCTTTTACAACACAAAAAAAAGGTTGAATTAAATTCTTAGATTACATTTTCTTAAATTAAATTCTCTTAACTTACAAAGAAAAAGTTGAATTCAATTGACTGCATTGAAATGACTTGGAATAAAACTCTCTGACTTGGAATAAAACTCTCTGACTTGGAATAAAACTCTCTGACTTGGAATAAAACTCTCTGACTTGGAATAAAACTCTCTGACTTGGAATAAAACTCTCTGACTTGGATAAAACTCTCTGACTTGGAATAAAACTCTCTGACTTGGAATAAAACTCTCTGACTTGGAATAAAACTCTCTGACTTGGAATAAAACTCTCTGACTTGGAATAAAACTCTCTGACTTGGAATAAAACTCTCTGACTTGGAATAAAACTCTCTGACTTGGAATAAAACTCTCTGACTTGGAATAAAACTCTCTGACTTGGAATAAAACTCTCTGACTTGGAATAAAACTCTCTGACTTGGAATAAAACTCTCTGACTTGGAATAAACTCTCTGACTTGGAATAAAACTCTCTGACTTGGAATAAAACACTCTGACTTGGAATAAAACTCTCTGACTTGGAATAAAACTCTCTGACTTGGAATAAAACTCTCTGACTTGGAATAAAACTCTCTGACTTGGAATAAAACTCTCTGACTTGGAATAAAACTCTCTGACTTGGAATAAAACTCTCTGACTTGGAATAAAACTCTCTGACTTGGAATAAACTCTCTGACTTGAACTCTATCAAGTATTCTGAAATTGTCTGACTTGAACGCTTGTCAGTATTCTGACTGTCTGACTTGAACGCTTGTCAAGTATTCTGAAACTGTCTGACTTGAACGCTTGTCAAGTATTCTGAACTGTCTGACTTGAACGCTTGTCAAGTATTCTGAAACTGTCTGACTTGAACGCTTGTCAAGTATTCTGAAACTGTCTGACTTGAACGCTTGTCAAGTATTCTGAACTGTCTGACTTGAACGCTTGTCAAGTATTCTGAAACTGTCTGACTTGAACGCTTGTCAAGTATTCTGAAACTGTCTGACTTGAACGCTTGTCAGTATTCTGAAACTGTCTGACTTGAACGCTTGTCAAGTATTCTGAAACTGTCTGACTTGAACGCTTGTCAAGTATTCTGAAACTGTCTGACTTGAACGCTTGTCAAGTATTCTGAAACTGTCTGACTTGAACGCTTGTCAAGTATTCTGAAACTGTCTGACTTGAACGCTTGTCAAGTATTCTGAAACTGTCTGACTTGAACGCTTGTCAAGTATTCTGAAACTGTCTGACTTGAACGCTTGTCAGTATTCTGAAACTGTCTGACTTGAACGCTTGTCAAGTATTCTGAAACTGGTCTGACTTGAACGCTTGTCAAGTATTCTGAAACTGTCTGACTTGAACGCTTGTCAAGTATTCTGAAACTGTCTGACTTGAACGCTTGTCAAGTATTCTGAAACTGTCTGACTTGAACGCTTGTCAAGTATTCTGAAACTGTCTGACTTGAACGCTTGTCAAGTATTCTGAAACTGTCTGACTTGAACGCTTGTCAAGTATTCTGAAACTGTCTGACTGAACGCGTCAAGTATTCTGAAACTGGCTGACTTGAACGCTTGTCAAGTATTCTGAAACTGTCTGACTTGAACGCTTGTCAAGTATTCTGAAAACTGTCTGACTTGAACGCTTGGTCAAGTTTCTGAAACTGTCTGACTTGAACGCTTGTCAAGTATTCTGAAACTGTCTGACTTGAACGCTTGTCAAGTATTCTGAAACTGTCTGACTTGAACGCTTGTCAAGTATTCTGAAACTGTCTGACTTGAACGCTTGTCAAGTATTCTGAAACTGTCTGACTTGAACGCTTGTCAAGTATTCTGAAACGTCTGACTTGAACGCTTGTCAAGTATTCTGAAACTGTCTGACTTGAACGCTTGTCAAGTATTCTGAACTGTCCTGACTTGAACGCTTGTCAAGTATTCTGAAACTGTCTGACTTGAACGCTTGTCAAGTATTCTGAAACTGTCTGACTGAACGCTTGTCAAGTATCTGAAACTGTCTGACTTGAACGCTTGTCAAGTATTCTGAAACTGTCTCTGACTGAAACGCTTGTCAAGTATTCTGAAACTGTCTGACTTGAACGCTTGTCAAGTATTCTGAAACTGTCTGACTTGAACGCTTGTCAAGTATTCTGAAACTGTCTGACTTGAACGCTTGTCAGTATTCTGAAACTGTCTGACTTGAACGCTTGTCAAGTATTCTGAAACTGTCCTGACTTGAACGCTTGTCAAGTATTCTGAAACTGTCTGACTTGAACGCTTGTCAAGTATTCTGAAACTGTCTGACTTGAACGCTTGTCAAGTATTCTGGAACTGTCTGACGTGAACGCTTGTCAAGTATTCATGAAACTGTCTGACGTGAACGCTTGCCAAGTATTCTGAAACTGTCGACGTGAACGCTTGCCAGTATTCTGAAACTGTCTGACGTGAACGCTTGCCAAGTATTCTGAACTGTCTGACGTGAACGCTTGTCAAGTTATTCTGAAAACTGTCTGACGTGAACGCTTGTCAAGTATTCTGAAACTGTCTGACGTGAACGCTTGTCAAGTATTCTGAAACTGTCTGACTTGAACGCTTGTCAAGTCTTGAAACTTAAACTCTCTAACTTGAACGCTTGTCAAGTATCTTGAAACTTAAACTCTCTAACTTGAACGCTTGTCAAGTATCTTGAAACTTAAACTCTCTACTTGAACGCTTGTCAAGTATCTTGAAACTTAAACTGTCTAACTGAACGCTTGTCAAGTATCTTGAAACTTAAACTGTCTAACTTGAACGCTTGTCAAGTATCTTGAAACGTTAAACTGTCTAACTTGAACGCTTGTCAAGTATCTTGAAACTTAAACTGTCTAACTTGAACGCTTGTCAAGTATCTTGAACTTAAAACTGTCTAACTTGAACGCTTGTCAAGTATCTTGAAACTTAAACTGTCTAACTTGAACGCTTGTCAAGTATCTTGAAACTTAAACTGTCTAACTTGAACGCTTGTCAAGTATCTTGAAACTTAAACTGTCTAACTTGAACGCTTGTCAAGTATCTTGAAACTTAAACTGTCTAACTTGAACGCTTGTCAAGTTCTTGAAACTTAAACTGTCTAACTTGAACGCTTGTCAAGTATCTTGAAACTTAAACTGTCTAACTTGAACGCTTGTCAAGTATCTTGAAACTTAAACTGTCTAACTTGAACGCTTGTCAAGTATCTTGAAACTTAAACTGTCTAACTTGAACGCTTGTCAAGTATCTTGAAACTTAAACTGTCTAACTGAACGCTTGTCAAGTATCTTGAACTTAAACTGTCTAACTTGAACGCTTGTCAAGTATCTTGAAACTTAAACTGTCTAACTTGAACGCTTGTCAAGTATCTTGAAACTTAAACTCTCTAACTTGAACGCTTGTCAAGTATCTTGAAACTTAAACTGTCTAACTTGAACGCTTGTCAAGTATCTTGAAACTTAAACTGTCTAACTTGAACGCTGTCAAGTATCTTGAAACTTAAAACTGTCTACTTGAACGCTTGTCAGTATCTTGAAACTTAAACTGTCTAACTTGAACGCTTGTCAAGTATCTTGAAACTTAAACTGTCTAACTTGAACGCTTGTCAAGTATCTTGAAACTTAAACTGTCTAACTTGAACGCTTGTCAAGTATCTTGAAACTTAAACTGTCTAACTTGAACGCTTGTCAAGTATCTTGAAACTTAAACTGTCTAACTTGAACGCTTGTCAAGTATCTTGAAACTTAAACTGTCTAACTGAACGCTTGTCAAGTATCTTGAAACTTAAACTGTCCTAACTTGAACGCTTGTCAAGTATCTTGAAACTTAAACTGTCTAACTTGAACGCTTGTCAAGTATCTTGAAACTTAAACTGTCTAACTTGAACGCTTGTCAAGTATCTTGAAACTTAAACTGTCTAACTTGAAACCTTGTCAAGTATCTTGAAACTTAAACTGTCTAACTTGAACGCTTGTCAAGTATCTTGAAACTTAAACTGTCTAACTTGAACGCTTGTCAAGTATCTTGAAACTTAAACTGTCTAACTTGAACGCTTGTCAAGTATCTTGAAACTTAAACTGTCTAACTTGAACGCTTGTCAAGTATCTTGAAACTTAAACTGTCTAACTTGAAACGCTTGTCAAGTATCTTGAAACTTAAACTGTCTAACTTGAACGCTTGTCAAGTATCTTGAAACTTAAACTCTCTAACTTGAACGCTTGTCAAGTATCTTGAAACTTAAACTGTCTAACTTGAACGCTTGTCAAGTATCTTGAAACTTAAACTGTCTAACTTGAACGCTTGTCAAGTATCTTGAAACTTAAACTGTCTAACTTGAACGCTTGTCAAGTATCTTGAAACTTAAACTGTCTAACTTGAACGCTTGTCAAGTATCTTGAAACTTAAACTGTCTAACTTGAACGCTTGTCAGTATCTTGAAACTTAAACTGTCTAACTTGAACGCTTGTCAAGTATCTTGAAACTTAAACTGTCTAACTTGAACGCTTGTCAAGTATCTTGAAACTTAAACTGTCTAACTTGAACGCTTGTCAAGTATCTTGAAACTTAAACTGTCTAACTTGAACGCTTGTCAAGTATCTTGAAACTTAAACTGTCTAACTTGAACGCTTGTCAAGTCTTGAAACTTAAACTGTCTAACTTGAACGCTTGTCAAGTATCTTGAAACTTAAACTGTCTAACTTGAACGCTTGTCAAGTAATCTTGAAACTTAAACTGTCTAACTTGAACGCTTGTCAAGTATCTTGAAACTTAAACTGTCTAACTTGAACGCTGTCAAGTATCTTGAAACTTAAACTGTCTAACTTGAACGCTTGTCAAGTATCTTGAAACTTAAACTGTCTAACTTGAACGCTTGTCAATTATCTTGAAACTTAAACTGTCTAACTTGAACGCTTGTCAATTCTTTGAAACTTAAACTGTCTAACTTGAACGCTTGTCAAGTATCTTGAAACTTAAACTGTCTAACTTGAACGCTTGTCAAGTATCTTGAAACTTAAACTGTCTAACTTGAACGCTTGTCAAGTATCTTGAAACTTAAACTGTCTAACTTGAACGCTTGTGTCAAGTATCTTGAAACTTAAACTGTCTAACTTGAACGCTTGTCAAGTATCTTGAAACTTAAACTGTCTAACTTGAACGCTTGTCAAGTATCTTGAAACTTAAACTGTCTAACTTGAACGCTTGTCAAGTATCTTGAAACTTAAACTGTCTAACTTGAACGCTTGTCAAGTATCTTGAAACTTAAACAGACTTGCACTTGAACTGCTATCAAGTGAAGATTAACTGAAAACGGAAAATGACTGCACTTGATCTTTATCAAGTGGAGACTAGTAACCTCTGGGGTTTGGTTGACCCTCTTGGTGCAACCTTCTGACTTCAAAAACTTGACTTCAAAAAAACTTGACTTGACTTCAAAAAAACTTGACTTGACTTCAAAAAAACTTGACTTGACTTCAAAAAAACTTGACTTGACTTCAAAAAAACTTGACTTGACTTCAAAAAAAACTTGACTTGACTTAAAAAATCTCTCTAAATCTATAAACTCTCTATAAACACTCTTTCTTAATTTGCAAGTCAATTCCAATAATTTGAAAAAATTTGCAAACAAAAATATAAAATGTAAACATTTCACTCTAATGTACGCGAAGGTACTGTACTATTATGTTTGGTACATAAATAAATTATACTATACTGACTATAATAGTGAAAATAACTGAAATTCTCTCTCTCTCTGAAATTCTCTCTCTCTCTTGAAATTCTCTCTCTCTCTTGAAATTCTCTCTCTCTCTTGAAATTCTCTCTCTCTCTTGAAATTCCTCTCTCTCTTGAAATTCTCTCTCTCTCTTGAAATTCTCTCTCTCTCTTGAAATTCTCTCTCTCTCTCTCTTGAAATTAACTTCTGTGAAAATTAGTTTCACTAAAAAAATGTATCACTGGTGTCTGAAATGTTCACTGTTTCTTGTAAATTCTGACTTGATACTCATTATTAACTGTTAATAATACTGACTTTTCAAGTGTTTATAAATTTCTTTAAAAAAACAAACTGTACTTAACAAAATTTTCTATGGCGAAATCCTTGAGACGTATCCTGAAGACGTCTTGCTGGCTACTTCTTCTTGGATGAAAACTAGGCGTGGAGGACTTGGAGTCGTGACACACCGGTTCAAGGGTGGATGTTACGAACTAGAAGTCGTGACACGCCGGTCAACTGGTTTTATCCTGATGCAGGGTAATTTCTATCTTGGCCAAAGAGTAGCCCCTTCTTAAAATCTTCTTCTTCTTAAAATCATCTTCTTCTTAAAATCATCTTCTTCTTAAAATCATCTTCTTCTTCTTAAAATCTTCTTCTTATCTTGGGGTGCTAGTTATTTTATCCTGGCAGGGTCGCCACAATGTTAACCCCTCCGTCTATGGCCCTAGGGTGGTTCGGATCGACGGGGGTTCTAGTTAGGAGGCAAGCAACGGATATTTCTTCTATAACATTCTAATTCTTTCGGTCGCCTCTTGTTAAACTCTTGGCTACAGACTCGCCAGACTGTTATGCCAATATCTTCTATGGTGCTTGGGTTGTCTCTTTCTCTCGCTTTATGGGTCGACGATTATTAATTCTTCTCTTGCTATAATACTCTGATACTTTCTCTGATACTAAAATTATCGACTTTTCTTTTATAACTTATCGACTTAACTGACTAAGTTCTTCTGAAGAGAGCACGGCTCGAAGGGGAAAATAAAAAGTTTCTCTTACATTTAGTTTACTTCTCAAAATGTACAGGTAGTGCTCTGAATTTACAGGGTAGAGGTTCGACCTCTTTCGACCATGGCTCAGGCCGGAATCTAAAAATTAAGGAGGCAAGGGGCCTCTGCCCCCTCCTCGCAGCAAGGCTGCTAACAAGGGAGGCTCGTAATGAAGTGCCGTAATGAAGTGCAATAATGAAGTGACTTGATGAAGTGTCGTAATTTTACAAATACATGTATAATATAAACCTAAATGTTTCGGGGAAGACAGTTGAAGGTTAAGTTCCCCCCTTTTAAACACATGATCAGATGTTTGAAAAATTCAAAATAAAAATAATAAAAAAAATAAAAATAAACTAATTTGTATTTTTCGCCGAGTCTACATTTATGAAGGCGATATCATTTCGTAATAGTACACATAAGTACAAATTAAGTACACGACTGAGTACGTATTAATTTTGGTTCATTACAATTACGATTACAATTATGGATTACTTCACATTCGCTTATGATTGTCCATTACAGTTCTATTAAAGTATATTCTTACATTATAAATTAAATCACTACATTTAATTACAGTTTCATTGAAGTACATTACAAATTATTATTAATTACAGTTTCATTAAAGTACATTACGTCGTTTACCATTCTTAGTGTTTTATTCTGCCAGTTAGCGGAATTTGATAATAACTTACTAAGCATTCTCGAGTTCAATGCGAGAGGTGATATAATAGAAAAATAATAATGAAAAAAAATAATACGAGAACGTATTTTTGCGTTTTCGAACGAATGCCTAAAGTTTTGCATTTCACGAGCAAAATGAATATTTAATAAAATTGGCATACGATAATGGTCAAGATAAGATATGGACGATGGGGGCGGGGGATATGGTCGAATAATAGTATATTTTATACTACATAACATATGAATAATGACTTCTATACAGTGTACAGTTTTTATTATGATGATAAAGAATTTTCATACATTGCATACTAGAGATATAATGAAGGGAAATTAATGACGGGAAAATGTGACGTCATAGTTATTGAATTTGTACGTATAGTACAAATCATTTTTAGGAAGATTTACATGAACGAATTAGAGACAAGGAGTGGGTATCAATGACTAAGAAGTACAGCTGCGGGTTCCAATCCTGTTATATGCAATGTGTATGCATAATCTAGGGTCGAGGGTGAGATGGAAGACAATCATAATTAATTATCATAAATTCTGTAACAATGAAAAATGGAAAATAGATACGACTAAACCACAGAAATGGTAGATCATAGGGTTGTGACACAAACAAAAATAGGAAGCTACAAATAAAATTTTTATCCAAAACTCGCTTAGGCAATTTTGGTTTCTTATGTAAAAATGAATATGGATTATTCATTGTTCATTTTTAAATATATATATACACACACACAATGTGTGTGTATGTATATGTATATATACACACACAATGTGTGTGTATGTATATGTATATATACACACAGTGTGTATGTATATGTATATATACACACAATGTGTGTATGTATATATATATATACACACACAATGTGCATATGTATATATATATATATATATATATACACAATGTGCGTATGTATATATATATATATGTTAACCCCCCCCCTTATGGCCCTTTGTCGGTTCGGATTCGAAGGGGGTTCTAGTTAGGAGGCTGCAACGGATGCTTCTTCTTTATACTTTTCTATAATTCTTTTCGGTCGCCTTAGGGGTCGACACTCTGTTAATTCTTTTCTTTCTGCTTATTAATTCTTCTCTTTTTATAATTATCGACTTTTCTGACTAAGTTCTGAAGCGAGCACGGCTCGAAGGAAAAAGATAAAAACTTCTTAAAGCGTGGTTTACTTCTTAAAAATTACAGTTGGTACTCTGAATTACAAGGGGGAGAGGTTCGACCTCTTTCGACCATGGCTCAGGCCGGAATCTAAAAATACTTAAGTTAAGGAGGCAAGGGGCCTCTGCCCCCCCTAATGAGGTGCTGATATGAAGAAGTCTAATGAGAAGATCTCTAATAATGAAGATTAATCTAGAAGTGTCTTAAATGAAGTCCTATAATGAAGTGAAGTATTTTACAAATATACGTATAATATAACTTAAATGTTTGGGGAAGAACAGTTGAAGGTTAAATTTCCCCCCTTTTTTTTTTAAACACATGATCAGATGTTTTTTGAAAGATTTCAACTAAAAACAATAAAAAAATAAAAAAATAAAAAAGAACAACTATCGCTGATTCTACATTCCTGAAAGCGATATAATTTCGTTATTTTGTGACGTCATAGTGTATAAGTCATTATTAAAAAAATCGAAATTTTACCCAAAACTCGCTTCTGCGATTTTGGCTTCTAACGTAAAAATGGACATTCGAACATAAAACTATTGTTCATTGTTCACTTTTTACATTACTCTCCCCTTTTAAAATGATATTTATACAATAATTTAATAGGGTACCATTAATACAATACAAATGAGAAAATAACATCGTAAGTAATGACGACATTCTTTACAATAGAAATTTTGTACAGAATGAGTTCGGGTAGTTGAGTACAATGCAGAGTAATCAAATTTTTAAAATGACACTTGCTTACAAAATATTTTTTAAAAAATCAAAGATTAAAACGACTTTTATACAAACAGAATAAAAGGATTAGTACGTTAATTTAGACAAACAATTAAGTTAGACAAAGAATGATATGGTTAAAATTTTTTACAAAATTTTATTTTTTTCTTCTGTGGGATAAATTATATTCATAATGAATAGGTAAGAGGGAAAAATATAAATCATACAAGCTATAAGCTAATTTTTTATTGACTAGTGTAGGTAAAATAGAATTACGTAATGGATGATGTATAGACCTGTGGTCTAGTGTGTATTTTTGTGTGCTAGGTATAAAGTGTGTAGCTGATAATTTCGAGACAGATTGTTAAATTAACTGTATAAATGCATGAATGCAAAATGCATGAATGCAAAAATTGATTAAGACTAAATCGCATAGTTGGCACTTACGTAATGAAATAGTTTTATTGTGATATTCAATGATTTGAGTATGAGTTTGTATATATAGTATATATAGTGTGCATGCATTTTTATTGACTGTTGTAGGTACAAATCGAATTACGTAGTGGATGATGTATAGACCTGTGGTCAATGTGTAGGGTTTGGAAGGTTTTTTGAATTAACAAAGTTTAAAAATGATGCATAATAATTTAAGGACAGTTACTCACGATTAATTGAACAAAGAAAATTAAAATACAATTAAAAAAATGAATCAATTATGCATTTCCACGAACTAAATACAATTTTATAATCTAAAAAAATAAAAGTAAATCGAATCATAGATAATTTCGATCAAGAATAAAAAAGTTATTGAAATGAAAGGGAAGCATTTCGAACAATCTTTTCTTTTAATAATTTCAATTGAATTTTATATTAAAAATTATTTTTATATAATAAAAAAAAATATTAAAAAGGTTTAATAATTTTTTGCCTGTTAAGTAGAAAAATTATACTTTTTCGTTGAATGTTGATAGAATTTGAATTATTTGATATTTTAGTCTGAAAACTTGTTTGCATATAGACAAATACATCTGTTTTATTGCGTAGAAGTTTTTATTAAAAATTAAATGAATGAAATTTAGGATATGTGCGGTCATACGGGTAAATTTCCCGATCGTACAGAGCAGGATAAATTAGGTACATGATCGATTAATTGTTACACAACTATTATTTTCACGTATACATTACAATAATTACCAAAATCGTTACAAACAATTGTAAAAACTATTTTGGTTACAAACAACAAAATGTCATTTCACCTATATATTTATATACGCAATAATGACATGAACAAGAAAAAAGGTTAAACTAAAGACGCAACCCGGTCAATTCAGGTTGAATTAAATTCTTTTACGAAAAAAAAAGGTTTAATTAAATTCTTAAATTACATTTTCTTAAATTACAAAGGAAAAGTTGAATTCAATTGACTGCATTGAAAACTAACTTGGGACTTGAAATCACTCTGACTTGGAATAAATCACTCTGACTTGGAATAAATCACTCTGACTTGGAATAAATCACTCTGACTTGGAATAAATCACTCTGACTTGGAATAAACCACTCTGACTTGGAATAAACCACTCTGACTTGGAATAAACCACTCTGACTTGGAATAAACCACTCTGACTTGGAATAAACCACTCTGACTTGGAATAAACCACTCTGACTTGGAATAAATCACTCTGACTTGGAATAAATCACTCTGACTTGGAATAAATCACTCTGACTTGGAATAAATCACTCTGACTTGGAATAAATCACTCTGACTTGGAATAAATCACTCTGACTTGGAATAAATCACTCTGACTTGGAATAAATCACTCTGACTTGGAATAAATCACTCTGACTTGGAATAAATCACTCTGACTTGGAATAAATCACTCTGACTTGGAATAAATCACTCTGACTTGGAATAAATCACTCTGACTTGGAATAAATCACTCTGACTTGGAATAAATCACTCTGACTTCGAATCTAACTGAAATCTCTGGGGCGGTTGTCCCTCTTAGATGCAACCTATTGACTTGAACTCTTATCAAGTATTCTGAACTGAAAGTGAAACTAAAAATGGAAAATGACTGCACTTGACCTCTATTCAAGTGGAGACGATTAACCTCTCTCTTGGTTGACCCTCTTGGTGCAACCTTCTGACTTCAAAAATGACTTCAAAAATCTCTCTAAATCTATAAACTCTCTCTCTCTTAATTTGCAAGTCAATTCAATTCAGTAATTGAAAAAAATTTGCAAACAAAAAGGAATAAAAATGTAAACAACATTCTAATGTACGGGAAGGTACATAAAATAAAATTATTCTATATTGAATGTAACATTGAAAATAACTGAAATTCTCTCTGAAATTAACTTTGTTACTATTAACTTTGTTACTATTAACTTTGTTACAATTAACTTTGTTACAATTAACTTTGTTACAATTAACTTTATTACAATTAACTTTATTACAATTAACTTTGTTACAATAAAAAAAAGTATCACTGGTCTCTGAAATGTTCACTGTGTTTTGTGTTAAATTCTGGCTCCATACTAAATATTAACTGTTAATAATACTGATTTTTCAAATGTTTATAAATTTCTTAAAAAACAAAATGTACTTAACCACATTTCTACGGGCGAAATCCTCAGAGACGTGTCCTCAAGACGTCTTGCTGGCTACTTGTTCCTGGGTGAAAACTAGGCGTGAAGAACTTGGAGTCGTGACACACCGGTCAAGGGTGGATGTTACGAACTAGAAGTCGTGACACGCCGGTCGACTGGTTTTATCCTGATGCAGGGTAATTTCTATCTTGGCCAAAGAGTGGCCTCTTCTTAAAATCTTCTTCTGGTTAAAATAATCTTCTTAAGATACTAGTAAAGGGTCTCCACAATCTTAGACCCCATATCTTCTTCTATGTCCCTATGGAGTCGTCTTGATTTTTATCCTGGTAGTAGGTCGCCAGCTTTTTAGAATCTTCTTATCTTCTTCTTCTTATCCTGGCAGGGTCTGGGGTGTCTCGTATAGACGAGGCGTTCTTGTTAAGGGGCAAGGGGGCTCTGCCCCCTCCCCTGCAGCGAGGCTGCAGTCCAAAGAAGAGTCTCGAATGAAGTTCTCTGATGAAGAGAAGTATTTTACAAATATACGTATAATATAACTTAAATGTTTGGGGGAGAAGAGTTGAAGGTTAAATTTCCCCCCTTTTTTTTTTAAACACATGATCAGATGTTTTTTGAAAGATTTCAACTAAAAACAATAAAAAAATAAAAAAGAACAACTATCGCTGATTCTACATTCCTGAAAGCGATATAATTTCGTATTAGCACATAAGCACAATTTTGAGTACATGACTGAGTACGTATTAATTTTGGTTCATTACAATTACGATTACAATTACCAATTAATTCATATTCACTTATTATTGTTTTAATTACAATTCCATTAAAGTACATTCTTACATTATAAATTAAATCATTACATTTAATTAGTTTCACTGAAGTACATTACAAGTTATTGTTCATTACAGTTTCATTAAAGTACATTACATCAATTACATTATATTAAAGGATTACATTTAATTACAGTTTTAGCAAATAGTTAATTGACATATCTACTACTGAAATAATATGCTATAATGTTATAAATTCGAATCAAAGCGAAAGGAGACCTTTTTTATCTTAGAAGCGTTCAAATTATGCTGGGATGAGTGGAATTTCTGATAATAACTCTAAGCATTTATGAATATCTTGCGAGGGTTCAACGCACTTTTTTTTTAAAAATAATATGAGAACGTATTTTTGCGTTTTAAAACGAACTGCGAAAGTTTTGCGTTTCATAGATTGACACGAGTAAAAATAGACTGATAAGTTGATAGGGCATAAGTAGACAATAGGTAGATGAATGAATAAGTAATAAAATTAATAAAGGATAGCGGTCAAGCTAAAATATGGACGTATGGGGGCGTGGATATGATCGAATAATAGTTATATTTATAATACATAACATAAATAATGACTTCTATAGGGTGTACAGTTTTTATTATGATGATATAAATTTTCATACATTGAATACTAGAGATATGATGAAGGGAAATTAATGACGGGAAATGTGACGTCATAGTTATTGAATTTGTACGTATAGTACGAATCATTGTTAGGAAGATTTACAAGAACGAATTAGAGAGACAGAGTGGGAACGTAAAGGGAATAAAGTTATTTTGTGACGTCATAGTGTATAAGTCATTATTACAAAAATCGAAATTTTACCCAAAACTCGCTTCTGCGATTTGGCTTCTAACGTAAAAATGGACATTCGAACATAAACTATTGTTCATTGTTCGCTTTTTACATATATATACACACACAATGTGCGTGTATGTATATATATATACACACACAGTGTGTGTATATATATATATATTACACACACAGTGTGTATTATATATATATATATATATATATATATACACAAATGTGTGTATGTATATACATATATACACAATGTGTATGTATATATATATGTATATATATACATACACGCACATTGTGTGTGTATATATATATACATACGCACATTGTGTGTGTATATATATATATATGTAAAAATGAACCATAAATAATTCCCATATTCCTATATTATCTTATCCTTCATGTAATTCTTGTATTCATTTATATAGTCTGTATCCATTGTAAGAAAAAATATCCATTTTAAAAATTCATGTGTTATATGGTTCATGTATAATCTTATATATTTAACTTTATATAATGCCTATACTCATATGTATGTACGTGTGTGTATTCATTTTTACATAAGGACCAAAATCGCCCAACGCGAGTTTGGAAAAATATTTGATTCACTTTCTACTTTGCTAAATAATTGGTGACCTGTTGTTTTTTAAAATCTCGTAATCATTTTTTAGATTTCGCTTAATAAGGAATCCTGTTAAGCTTTGCAATGTTCACATTTTGTATACACTCTCTTTCGTTATAAACAATGAGATCATGTCTTGCCTAAGCATTAAAATTGTACATCTTAAACCTTAAAATTTCACTCATATGCATATTTTAGTGTAAAGATGCATAGTCCGATTTCCACTTTGTTAACTTGGCAGATCATGATAACATCAGATCTGAAAAGTCGCGGTTAAGATAAAAATATGGTTTCGTCTTCAAATATTTTGTTTACTCGTTCAAGCCTTACCACAGCTAAAAAATTTACTTATTTTTAAATATTGTGCAAAAAATAATACAGTCTTCTTAGCATTTAATAATAATAATGTTAGCAGTTTTTGGGTATATAAACCCATTCAAATTCATCCATTGTAATTCAGAAGCTAATTCAGAGGCTGAGCACTACCTGTATTTTTTAGCAGTAAATTTACAGTGAAGAAACTTTTTATTGTCCCCTTCGAGCCTTGCTCTCTTCAGAAAAACTTAGAAAACTTTCCGGATACGCTATAAGAAGAATCCGGAACCTTCAGCATTTAGATTGCAAATCTACCAGAGTCCTCCGAGCCACTATAGAAGAACTCGGAGAGTAACATAGAAGAAAAACCACTTCAAGGCACCTATCCGTTGCTTGCCTCCTAAACCAGAACCCCCGTCAATCCGAACCACCCCAGGGCCATAGACGGAGGGGTTAACAACTGGCGACCCTTTAACCAGGATCTCCACGACTCCAGGATTCTTCCAGTCCTCCAGACCCTTTAACCAGGATCTTCACGACTCCAGGATTCTTCCAGTCTTCCAGACCCTGGAACCAGAACCAACACCCAGTTGACCGGCGTGTCACGACTTCGAGTTCGTCACATCCACCCGTGAACCGGTGCGTTACGACTCCAAGTTCTTCACGCCTACTTTTCATCTAGGAACAAGTGGCCAGCCAGACACGTCTTCAGGACACACCTCAAAAGGATTTCGCCATAGGAATCTTGTTAAGTACAAAACTTTTTTAAAATAATTTCTAAACATTTGAAAAGTCATTATTATTAACAATTAATATTTAGTATTGAGCCAGAATTAACAAAAAACACAGTGAACACTACAGACACCAGTGATACACTCTTTTTATTGAAAACAGTATTGTCACAGTTATTTTCAGTTATTTTTACTATTTAGTATAGTATAATTTTATTTAATGTACCAAACATAGTATTACCATACCATCACGTACATTTGAGTGAAATTTTGTTTACATTTTTATTTTTGTTTGCAATCTTTTCAAATTTTCCCCGAGTTAGGCAAATTGTTGTGCATTATTTTTTTTAGATAGTGTAGTTAGGAAAACCCCTTAAGTGATCATTCCATGAATTAAGATCGGTCAAGCAGACCTAATTAGAACATTAATAAGTACCTTCACATATGAGCGATTCAGACGGTGCGCTTTCTGACATCGAAGAATTACCTACACCCATTTTTCCACCTACCCCGCGCCCTTCAAACATATTCCCAAACACACAAGTCAGTATGTCTCAGTCTCAAACCCCCGCCCCAGCATATATTAACTTAGGCAGATTAGTAAATCTTCCTCATACTGTTTTAATTTTTAAGGGGACCATAGATAATCGTTTTGTTGAACCGCGCGTAAGACCTTGGGTTGAGTCTTTAGAGCAACATTTCTTACGCGAGAATATTACCGATGATGATATAAAAATCAGAGAAGCAAAAAGATTTATTGACCCTAAAGAGGGAAATGCCCATGACACAGTCACTTACGTCCCATCAATTAGCGAAGCTATAACATGGGACGATTTTAAACAAAACCTATTAGAATTTTTTAAAGAAATAACCCTTGCACAACCCTTAGCCACATTAGAAGCAGTCTTCCAAGTTAAATGGAAGAAAGAGGAACACGAGGATTTAAACAATTTTATTACACGTACACACAAACTTGTAGGAGAAGCCCTCCGGGCCGCAGAAAATGCATGTGGCATAACTTTTACTTCGAAACAAAGAAATCTAATAGTAGCCACAACCATTTACCAAAACTTACCCGGAGCGCCTAAAAAAAAGTTTCAGGAGTTTTTAAATGTTGACAAACCTGTCAGTGTAGCCATAAACAAAACACGGGAACATCACCCCGATTTAGCAAACCAAACCTACCGAAAGGGTAGAGAAACCCCTGTACAGTATATTCAGCAGCAGCCACAACACCAATACCAACAACAACAACAATATAAACCAAGGCAAATACAGGGAACACCCCAGAAACAAGCCCCCCAAACCCAGAATACACGCCCTCCTCCACAGTGTTTTAACTGTGATAGTTTCGGGCATATGATAAGTCAATGTAATTACCCCTCGTATTGCTCCCACTGTCACGAACATGGTCATCGCCGTGGCGATCGCCAAAAGTGTGCTGATAAAGCCCCTGCAGGGTATAGACCCCACTTTCAGAAACCAAACCAACCACGTCCCCAAAACGTATCCCAAAAGTCAACCAATCCCCAGAAACCAGTCCATTCCCAGCCTCAGTCGAACTACCAACCCAATAAATCACGACCACAGGGTCACCCACACTCTTACCCCATGTATAAACCCCAATACAACCAGCAAGGTCAACTAGTTCGGTACGTAGAAGTACCCGGGGAGGAATCATTTTCCCCAGAGAACAGTTTTCAAGAACACCCTTCAGCGTATGATATCCCCGTAGAATATGATCCAGGTCCTCCCATAGAAGACCATGTGATCCCTTTTTTAGACCCTACATTGGAGGCAGCAGTTCAACCTCCTCCCTCCTAAATTACAGTAGTAAGCCCAGATACGCACACAAACTCCCCATCAGGATAATAGGTGCGGACCTCTTAGATTTAATAATAAATTGTAGTACGGATAACCAAGATTTAACTGCTCTCCTAGATACAGGAGCACACGCAACGTTAATTAAGAAACAATGCGTAGATGAATTACTAGAGAGTACAATTATAAATATGAACTTAAGGCACCATCCTGCCAACTTAGAGGAGTTACGGGCACACCCATACCCACATACGGAGAAATTGAGTTATATTTAGAAATTGGAAACGCGGTATACCCCGCGAAATGTTGTATAGTGGACACAGTCGCCACCTTTCAGACAGACATCCTACTAGGGATGGATTTTTTTAACCGGAATCAATGGGAGATTTACCCAGCCGGAAAGTTAGTAAAGTGTCGAAATAGGACACACCATCTCCGCGAGGATGACAGACAACTTAATGCTAATAGACTTAGCTCAGTTCAGATTTCCGAAAGAAATAGGAAACCCCCTCTACTTGATAGCAGATCAAGTCGGCCGGTTGCATCCAGAGGGACAACCGCTCCAGAAATCAGACCCCAGGGTAATCAGTTCCAGTTGTTGAATCCAGTTGGATCAACCCAGGCAGTTTCCAGACAGTCAGTTTCCAGTCAGTCAGTTTCCAGTCAGTCAGTTTCCAGTCAGTCAGTTTCCAGTCAGTCAGTTTCCAGTCAGTCAGTTTCCAGTCAGTCAGTTTCCAGTCAGCCAGTCAGTTTCCAGTCAGCCAGTCAGTTTCCAGTCAGCAGTCAGTTTCCAGTCAGTCAGTTTCCAGTCAGCCAGTCAGTTTCCAGTCAGCCAGTCAGTTTCCAGTCAGCCAGTCAGTTTCCAGTCAGCCAGTCAGTTTCCAGTCAGCCAGTCAGTTTCCAGTCAGTCAGTTTCCAGTCAGCCAGTCAGTCAGTTTCCAGTCAGTCAGTCAGTCAGTTTCCAGTCAGTCAGTTTCCAGTCAGTCAGTCAGTCAGTTTCCAGTCAGTCAGTCAGTTTCCAGTCAGTCAGTCAGTCAGTTTCCAGTCAGTCAGTCAGTCAGTTTCCAGTCAGTCAGTCAGTCATTCCAGTCAGTCAGTCAGTTTCCAGTCAGTCAGTCAGTTTCCAGTTCAGCCAATAAGGCAAATTTTAGTCGCCGAACCAGAATCAGATTCACAATTTTTCATATGCCCTACCGAGCATATAACAGTAGCACCTTATGAGAAGATTTGTTTCCTAGCAAAAGTAGTTAACAGTCAAGGAAAATTATTAGAGTCAGAGCGTACTCTGATTACAGAGAAAAGTAATTTCAAAAGAGATGTTCTTATTGCCCAAGTCCTTAGTCAGAGTCAGAATTCAGCTATCCCTGTTGTTTGTTTAAACAAAGGAGAAAGATCTATAGAATTAACTTCAAATCAGAAAATAGGAACTGTTTCCACAGTAGAAATAGATTCAGATTTCCCCATCAGTACGATAAATCGTGTTTCCAGTTCCTTAGAATTAAAGCCTTCAATATTAAAAGAAGAATATAAGAAATGTCTGAAGCACTCCCTTCAGGAGTCACCAGCTTTACAGGATCCCAAACTAATGGAATCACTTCTCGATTTCCTGATAAGAAATAAAGATGTGATTGCCCTAACCGGAGATCCTCTGGGCCGAACTAATTTGGTCCCTTTTGAAATCAAGTTGGAACCCAATTCCAAACCCATTTTCATTCCTCCCTATCGGGTTCCACATTCTCAGTTAGTCACTATTGAGGAACACATCAAGGACATGTTGGAGCAGGATGTCATTCAGCCTTCAGCTAGTCCCTGGTCCGCTCCTATGATTCTCGTCTCCAAAAAGGACGGAACATCTCGCCCTTGTATAGATTTTAGACGCCTGAATAACATTACCATCCCAGACCGTTTCCCGATTCCAAACATGCAGGAAACAATTCTGAACGTAGGGAAAGCGAATTTTTTTTCATCCCTCGATTTAGCATCAGGTTATTGGCAAATGGAGGTCAGTCCCGAATCTCGGGCATTGACTGCTTTCTCCACTAACCGAGGCCATTACGAATTCCAGGTTTTACCTTTCGGAGTCCGAAATGGGCCTGCTAATTTCTCTAGGTTGATGAATATAGTCCTTTCCGACCTATTAGGTGTCGAAGCTCTCGTGTATCTTGACGATATTATCGTCTATAGTTCGGACATAAAAACACACTTTCAACGCCTTCATAATGTGCTATCACATTGAGAAAAGCACACCTTAAACTGAAGCTTGCAAAGTGCAATTTTTTACAAGAATCCCTGGTATACCTAGGATTCCTACTCTCGTCCACAGGAATTAAACCTGATCCAGCCAAACTCGAAGCCCTGGAAAGGTACCCTGTACCCAAGACCATCGACGACGCCCGTGCATTTATTGGTTTTGTCGGATTCTATCGGAACTTTATCCCCCAATTTTCGAATATTGCTAAACCCATTACTAATTTGTTCCAGAAAAATTCGAAATTTAACTGGGAATCCGATCACCAACATGCCTTTGAAACTTTAATTAATAAACTAACCTGTCATCCCATTTTACAATATCCTGATTACACAAGACCCTTCATCATAGCCACAGATGCTTCCTCCTATGGACTAGGAGCCGTCCTGTTACAGGACGTAGACGGTGTGGAATTACCCATTGCTTATGCCAGTCAACTTCTCTCTGCACCTCAACGGAATTATTCCACTACGGACCGAGAGGCCCTAGCGGTATATTGGGCTTTGAAAAAATTCCGAAATATCGTCTATGGCTACGATGTAACCATCAAGACTGATCATAAGCCACTCACGTACCTCTTCAAGGACAAGCTACTTGAAGGACGATTGAGTAGATGGGCTCTGTTGATTCAGGATTTTGCAGCGAAAATCGTATACAAACCGGGAAAACTGCAAGTTATTCCAGACGGATTGTCGAGACTCAAGCCCGACGCCCGAGTGAATAAAATAGGACTTCTTCCTGTGTTCGACTACGAGTGTCTGCAATACTCCCAACAACAGGACCAACACACCCAAAACCTTCGGGCGCGCCTGGAACAAAAGGAACCATCGAAGGTAAAAGAACAGTACAACCTCAAAGATGGGCTCGTACATTTCAGGAACGAAGATGGAAACGACCTCGTGGAGATACCAAAGGATCTCGTTGATATAGCCATTGGACTTTGTCACGACTCACCTTTTTATGGACACATGGGGCCGGATCGCACCATCAAAAGTCTTTTGGAGCGATACCATTTTCCCGAGATGAACAGAACGGTACATGAATACATCGCCGAATGTCCATCGTGTTTAAAGCATAAGGGCAACGTACCATCCACCGCTCCAATGCATAAATATCCAGTATGCCAGAGGCCCTGGCAAAGAACTGGAATGGATATACTGGGACCATTTCCCAAAACATCAAAGGGAAATCAGTACATCATTGTGTTTACGGACCACTTCTCGCGTTACAGCGAAGTAGCCGCCATTCCAGATCAGACCTCGGAAACTGTGGCAAGAGCCCTAGTGGAACGCGTCATCCAAAACCATACCACTCCTTCCATCCTAATCTCGGATAACGCCCGTAGTTTCACTTCCAAACTGTTCGAGTCACTTTGTAACATGTGTAGAATTAAAAATACACACATTGTGGCATACCACCCGCAGGCAAACGGCTTAGTGGAAAGCACAATCGAAAGATCTTGGAAGCCCTGCGCCACGTTGTCGATGCATCCTCCCGTACATGGGATGATTCCCTTCCCATGGTACAAACAGCCATCAACAATGGCTATAATGTGTCCATCGGGGACACCCCTCATTTCGTTCTATATCACTACGACAAGCGTCTACCTTTTGATTTGCCCGACCAAACCGACCCGGCAGTCCTAACATCTTCCGAAATGGCAGAAGCAAATCAGCAACTAGCTGAACGATCTTTCAAGATTTTTGACATAATCCGCTATGCCCTCGACCAACGAAACCAACAGATGGAGCAAGACAACATAGGCGTCATCCCCGTCAACGGACTATAATCGTTGGTATGCGATGTTATCTGAAGAGCGTGAAACCGCCAGGGGCTCATCGCAAATTATACCCGAAATGGGATGGCCCATATAGGATTATGAAAGACCTCGGAAAAAATCGTTATGAAATCCTCGACCTCCGGGATCATTCCAAACTAAAGATCATTCACGCTGACAATTTGAAGATAGCTTCCGAGCAACACCTTCCCAAAAAACAGCTGCCAGGCGTTCGAGCCGCCTATCCTTCAAAAGGTCAAGATATTAACAAATCGGGCAGGGATCAAAAAACTGAAGTAGTCACCGCGGGAACCGCTACCCATGACGAAGATTGGTACCTCGTAATACCACCATTACTCGAGGCAATCTCTGAACAAGAGGAGGCCCCAGAGCCAAGCGTCCCATCGGACCCAGACCCTGGAGAAACCCCTTCGAGAGAATCACTCAGTGGAA
>JAJOZX010009207.1:125000-145748 GCA_023014485.1 Bathynomus jamesi | reverse complement strand
TAAACCCTAGATCCATGTCCCAAAGCTAGATCCTGTCTGCTTCTTTGCGAGAGACCCGTTGCCCACGTCGGGCTTGCATCATGAAAAAGAAAAACTATGGTATTTGTCATTTACCATTACTTATTCGGACTATAGTGGATTTAATTTTCCCAGAAGAGTTCCTTGTTCCATGCACGGTCTGTGTTTAACATATATATATATATGTGTGTGTGTGTGTGTGTGTGTGTGTGTGTGTGTAAAAATGAACAGTGAATAATCCATATTCATTTTTACATGAGAAACCAAAATCGTCTGATGCGATTTTGGATAAAAAATTTATTTGTAGCTTTCTATTTTTGTTTGTGTCACAACCCTACGATCTACCATTTCTATGGTTTAGTCGTATCCATTTTCCATTTGTTATAGAAGTTATTATAATTAATTATGATTGTCTTGCATCTAAACCGTAGTGTACTTAGTCCTTATTACCACTCTTTGTCTCTAATTCGTTCCTTTTAAATCCTCCCATTATTTATACGTTGTTCATTCGTACATCCATGTCCTTCCTTGACCTTTATCTTTTGTTGATTTTATTACTCATTCATTTAGTTACCTACTGTCTATCATTGTCAACCTTTTGTATGACTACCCATATGTGTACAATACTTTGTGCATTCGTACTTGTCCCCTGATGATCATGATTACGTACATAGTTACGTACATGTACATACGTTCACGTGTATTCTTTTTATTTTTATTTTTAATTAAAAGGCTTAGGCAAGTGATTAAATTCCGCTAAGTAAGGCAGAAGCGAACGCTTCTAAGATAAAAATCTCCTCTCGCTCTGATTCAAATTTATAACATATTATAACATAATATAACATACTATGTTGTATATAAATACATACCGTATGTGCCCATGTACTTTGTGTTGTACTAATAACCATACACAATAACCATATATAATAACCATATATAAATATAAAAACACTGTACGAATTGTAAATGACGTAATGTACTTTAATAAAATTGTAATTAAATGTAATAATTTAATATAATGTAATGTACTTTAAATGGAAGTGTAATTAAACGATACTAAGTGAATATGAATTAATTGGTAATTGTAATAGTAATTGTAATGAACCAAAATTACAACGTACTCAATGATGTACTTAGATTGTACTGATGTACTACCACGAAATTATATAGCTTTCAGAAATGTATACTCGGCAAACATACGATTAGTTTTTATTTTGTTTTTTAAAATTTTTATTTGGAATCTTTCATCTGATCATGTGTTTAAAAGGGGAGAACTTAACCTTCAACTGCATTCCCCCAACATTTAGACTTATATGATACATGTAATTGTAAAATTAACTTAACTTCATTACTGCACTCTTCTTTGGTCACTACTACGAGACTCCCTTGTTAACAGCCTCGCTGCGAGGAAGGGCCAGAGGCCCATTGCCTCCTTAATTTTTAGATTCCGGCCTGAGCCATGGTCGAAAGAGGTCGAACCTCTACCCCTGTAAATTCAGAGCACTACCTGTACATTTTAGAAGTAAACCACAGTCAAAGAAAGTTTTTTTATCCTTTCCTTCGAGCCTTGTTCTCTTCAGGAATTTAGTCAGTAAAGTCGATAAGTTTAGTACCAAGAGAAAGTATCAGAGTATTATAGAAAGAGAAGAATTAACAACTGTCGACCCTATAGCGAGAGAAAGAAATTAGAATATTATAGAAGAAACTATCGCAAGAAATTTCCGTTGCTGCCTCCCATCCAGAACCCCCGTCGATTCGAACCACCCCAGGGCCATAGTCGGGGTTAACAAAGTGGCGACCCTGTAGCCAGGATCTTAACTACAGTGGTGACCCTGTAGCCAGGATCTTAACTACAGTGGCGACCCTGTAGCCAGGATCTTATAACAAGTCTGGCGACCCTGCCCCAGGATAAAAAAAAATAGCACCCCAAGCACATAGAAGACATTGGCATTGTCTGGCGATCAGGATCTTAAGAATCTGGCGAAGAAGAAGGATAGAGGTATAGAAGAGGTGGATTCAAACATTGGCAACCCTATAGCCAGGATAACATTTGGCGACCCTACTTCCAAGATAATAAGACCCACCAGTTGACCGGCGTGTCACGACTTCCAGTTCGTAACATCCACCCTTGAACCGGTGTGTCACGACTCCAAGTTCTCCACGCTTAGTTTTCCTCCAAGAAGAAGTAGCCAGCAAAACACGTCTTCAGGACAAGTCTCTAAGGATTTCGCCGTAGAAATTTTGTTAAGTACAGAGTTGTTTTTTTTTAAGAAATTTGTAAACTATTGAAAAGTCAGTATTATTAACAGTAAATAATGAATATCAAGTCAGAATTTACAAGAAACACAGTGAACATTTCAGACACCAGTGATACATTTTTTTATTGAAACTAATTTTCACACAAGTTTATTGTCACAGAGTTAAAGTCACAGAAGTTGATTTTCACAGTTATTGTCACAGAGTTATTTTCAGGGAGTTATTTTTAGTTATTTTCACTATTATAGTTAGGATAGAATCATTTTATTTTATGCACCAAACATAATAGTACCATACCTTTGCGTACATTCGAGTGAAATGTTGTTTACATTTTTTATTTTTGTTTACAATTTTTTCAAATTATTGAATTGAATTGACTTGCAAATTAAGAAAGAGAGAGTTTATTGAGAGATTTATAGAGATACTTGAAGCAGTTTCAAGTTCCAGTTTCAGTTTTCAGATTCAGTTGGTTGTATCCAAGAGCGACAACCAAACCCCAGAGAGTTATATACTTGACAGCAGTTCAAGTAAGTCGGTTGCACCAAGAGGGACAACCAAACCCAGAGAATAATAGACTTCACTTGATAGCAGTTCAAGTGCAGTCATTTTCAGTTTTCACAGTTTCAGTTGGTTGTAACCAAGAGGGACAACCAAACCCCAGAGATTAATAGTCTTCACTTGATAGCAGTTCAAGTGCAAGTCAGTTTCATTTTCAGTAGACTCAACTTGATAGAGTTCAAGTGCAGTCAATTTCAGTCAGTTCAGTTTGAAGATACTTGATAGAGTTCAAGTTTGACAGTTTCAGTTTCAAGATACTTGATAAGAGTTCAAGTCAGAAGATTGCATCCCGAGAGACAACCGCCCCAGAGATTATAGATGTACTTATAGCAGTTCAAGTCAGTTGAAGTCACTCAGTTTGAAGTCAGTCAGTTTTAAGTCAGTCAGTTTTAAGTCAGTCAGTCAGTTTCAAGTCAGTTTAAGTCAGTCAGTCAGTTTCAAGTCAGTTCAAATCAGTTCAAGTCAGTTTCAAGTCAGTCAGTTTGAAGTCAGTTAGTCAGTCAGTTTCAAGTTAATCAGTTTCAAGTAGTTTCGAAGTTTCAGTCAGTTTCGAAGTTTCAGTCAGTTTTGAAGTTTCAGTCAGTTTTGAAGTTTCAGTCAGTTTTGAAGTTTCAGTCAGTTTTGAAGTTTTAGTCAGTTTTGAAGTTTCAGTCAGTTTTGAAGTTTTAGTCAATTTCAAGTCTCAGTCAGATTCAAGTCAGTCAGTCAGTTTGTCAGTTTCAAGTTTGAAGTCAGTTTCAAGTTTTGAAGTCAGTTTCAGTCAGTTTTGAAGTCAATTTCAGTCAGTTTTGAAGTCAGTTTCAGTCAGTTTTGAAGTCAGTTTTAGTCAGTTTTGAAGTTCCAAGTCAGTTTTGAAGTCCCAAGTCAGTTTTTAAATTCCAAGTCAATTTTCAAATCCCAAGTCAGTTTTCAAATCCCAAATCAGTTTTCAAATCCCAAGTCATTTCAATGCAGTCAATTGAATTCAACTTTTTTTTAGTTGTTTAAGAGAAATTAGTTTCAGAGAATGTAATTTAAGATTATTTAAGTCAACCTTCCTTTTTGTAAAAGAGAATTTAATTCAACCTGAATTGGCAGGTTGTGTCTTTAATTTAACCTTTTTTTTTGTTTGTAAGAAGGAAATTGACCGATTTGTCTTTTCTTTTCATGCCATTGTTGCGTATATAAATATATAGGTAAAATGACATATTTTATTGTTTGCAACCAAAACCGTTTTTACAAATGTTTGTAACGAGTTATATAATTATTGTGATTATATGATGAGAGTAATAGTGTAATAATTAATCGATCATGTACCTAATTTATCCTGCTCTGTACGGTCGGGAAATTTACCCGTATGACCACACATACCCTAAATTTCAGTTGTTTTTTATTTTTTTTGGTAATTTACTTTTAATTAAACTTCTACACAATAAAACATATGTATTTATCTATATGCAAACAAGTTTTCAGACTAAAATATCAAATAATTCAAATTCTATCAACATTTAACAAAAGAGTATGATTTTTCTACTTAACATGCAAAAATTATTAAACCTTTTTAATATTCTTTTTTATATAAAAATAATTTCTAATGTAAAATTTACCCGAAATTATTAAAAAAAATTGTTCGAAATGCTTTCCTTCCATTTCAATAACTTTTTTTTTATTCTTGGCCGAAATTCATCTATGACTCGACTTATTTTATTTTTAAGAATGTTATATGTTTAGTTCATTAAAATGCATAATTGATTTCTATTTTTAATTTGTATTCTTAATTTTCGTAATTCAATTATCGTACCGATACTTCTGGTTAATGGTAATGGTTATATAGTTCATATACAGGGTGTCCCAGGAGGAAATGTCAAGAATGCACCATTTGATTCTTTGGGTATTTCTAAGTAGAAAGTATTATATCGACATGTGCCTGATTCCCAACCGTTACCGAGATACAGGCCTCTACATTTGGGTAACTAAAACATAATAAAAAGCCGATCTTAGATAATATTCAATGACATTTAATGATACATTGGCAACTGTGTAGATCCTCACATTATTTATTTACATTATTTTTTTTGTCTGGGGGTTCTTGAAGAGTAACGTTTATCAGCGGGGTAAGCCCGAAACTAGGGAGCAGTTGGTTGCATGTATACAGGATGCGTTCATAAACCTCAGAAATGAACTTCCGCGTTTTCCATGGCAAGACTCGATGGATCGGAGGCTCACCGCGTGTATTGAAGAAGGAGGGGGTCACTTTGAAACCATTCTGCAATAAGTGCAATAGTGTATTGTATGTTTGTACTTTTTGTAAACCACAAGTGTCATTAAATAGTATCTAAGATCGCCTTTTTATGTTTTAATTACCCAAATGTAGAGGCCTGTATCTCGGTAACGGTTGGGAATCAGACCCATATCGATATAATACTTTCTACTTAGAAATACCCAAGGAGTCAAATGGTACTATAGCTAGGAATGTTACTAGTCGAATTTAATTCCATCTTCAAAATTTAATTTTTAATACCGCTAGATTTACTTTCATTAATTGTAAGTTCTTTTAAGTGCGTATTTATTTTAATTACCTTAATACGCGCAACTGATTAATTACGTAAAATCGATAATTCCGATTGAATTTTATTACTTTTGACACCTATTCGAATTCATTAAAACTTATACGCATACACCATCATTAATACTACCTGTAATTAGATTTTAATAATAATCGACCTTGAACTTAAAGGATTTTATTATAATAATAACAATAATAATAATAATAATAATTGACTTAAACTTAAAAGATTTTATAATCCTAAATCCATCTTAAATTATTATACATTATTTTTAAACTTTGTTTATTCAAAAACCTTCCAAATCCCTACACATACACACGCATGTAAAACTTGTTCAAATGTGTACGTTTCTCTACAAACATTAAGTACAAAAAAAAAAAAAATCTGCGGATACTGATTACACTTTCACCCATTTGGACATATCACCAACCACTACCCTCTGTATCTAATACACATAAAAACCCAATAGACCATAGGTCTATACATCATCCATTACGTAATTTGATTTTTACCTACAATAGTCAATAAAACTAGTTTATAGATTGTACGATCATGGTAACTTTGAAAATTCCTGAACTTTAAAATTTATATTTTTCCCTTTTACCCACTATTCATTATGTATGTATTTTTTTCCACAGGAAAATAAAATTTCGTTAAAAGTTTAACAATATCATTCTTTGTCTAACTTAATTGTTTGTCTAAATTAACATATTAATCATTTTATCCTGTTTGTATAAAATTAAAGTTTTAATCTCTGAATTTTTATATTTTATAATAGCCCTCTAAGCAAGTGTCATGTTAAAAATTTGATTACTCTGCATTGTACCCAACCACCCGAACTCACTTGTTCTGTATAAAATTTGTAATGTAAAAGAAAAATTCGTCATTATCTAACTTGAATTAGTTAGGATGTTATTTTCTCAATTGTATTGTATTAATACCATTTTAGAGGAGGGAACACTGTAAAAATGAACAATGAATAATCCATATTCATTTTTACATGAGAAACCAAAATCGCCTGATGCGATTTTGGATAAAAAATTTATTTGTAGCTTTCTATTTTTGTTTGTGTCACAACCCTACGATC
This sequence comes from Bathynomus jamesi, assembly GCA_023014485.1. Classification (NCBI taxonomy): domain Eukaryota; kingdom Metazoa; phylum Arthropoda; class Malacostraca; order Isopoda; family Cirolanidae; genus Bathynomus; species Bathynomus jamesi. Next base: position 139,283 of record JAJOZX010009207.1, on the reverse strand, counting down.
TACCATTTCTATGGTTTAGTCGTATCCATTTTCCATTTGTTATAGAAGTTATTATAATTAATTATGATTGTCTTGCATCTAAACTGTAGTGTACTTAGTCCTTATTACCACTCTTTGTCTCTAATTCGTTCCTTTTAAATCCTCCCATTATTTATACGCTGTTCATCCGTACATCCATGTCCTTCCTTGACTTTTATCTTTTGTTAATTTTATTACTCATTCATTCAGCTACCTATTGTCTATTATTGTCAACCTGTTGTATGACTACCCATATGTGTACAATACTTTGTGCATTCGTACTTGTCCCCTGATGATCATGATTACGTACATAGTTACGTACATGTACATACGTTCATGTGTATTCTTTTTATTTTTTATTTTTAATTATTTCACCTCCCGCAATGAACTCGAAAACGCTTCGGCAAGTGATTAAATTCCGCTAAGTACGGCAGAAGCGAACGCTTCTAAGATAAAAATCTCCTCTCGCTCTGATTCAAATTTATAACATATTATAACATAATATAACATACTATGTTGTATATAAATACATACCGTATGTGCCCATGTACTTTGTGTTGTACTAATAACCATACATAATAACCATATATAATAACCATATATAAATATAAAAACACTGTACGAATTGTAAACGACATAATGTACTTTAATAAAATTGTAATTAAATGTAATAATTTAATATAATGTAATGTACTTTAAATGGAAGTGTAATTAAACGATACTAAGTGAATATGAATTAATTAGTAATTGTAATCGTAATTGTAATGAACCAAAATTACAACGTACTCAATGATGTACTTAGATTGTACTGATGTACTACTACGAAATTATATCGCCTTCAGAAATATATACTCGGCGAAAATACGATTAGCTTTTATTTTGTTTTTTTTAATTTTTGTTTGGAATCTTTCATCTGATCATGTGTTTAAAAGGGGAGAACTTAACCTTCAACTGCATTCCCCCAACATTTAGACTTATATGATACATGTAATTGTAAAATTAACTTAACTTCATTACTGCACTCTTCTTTGGTCACTACTACGAGACTCCCTTGTTAGCAGCCTTGCTGCGAGGAGGGGGCAGAGGCCCCTTGCCTCCTTAATTTTTAGATTTCGGCCTGAGCCATGGTCGAAAGAGGTCGAACCTCTACCCCTGTAAATTCAGAGCACTACCTGTACATTTTAGAAGTAAACTACAGTCAAAGAAAGTTTTTTATCTTTTCCTTCGAGCCTTGTTCTCTTCAGGAATTTAGTCAGTAAAGTCGATAAGTTTAGTACCAAGAGAAAGTATCAGAGTATTATAGAAAGAGAAGAATTAACAACTGTCGACCCTATAGCGAGAGAAAGAAATTAGAATATTATAGAAGAAACTATCGCGAGAAATATCCGTTGCTGCCTCCCAACCAGAACCCCCGTCGACTCCGAACCACCCCAGGGCCATAGAGGGAGGGGTTAACATATATATATATATATATATATATATATATATATATATATAACAATCAAGGATTATGGTATCCAAAGGGTACAGTATCATAGGTACCAGGCACCTGGTAACGTTTCCTATAGGTGTTACGGCACACCTTCGTACCCTTAAGTTCCTTCACGTCCACCAGCTTCTGCGCCCGAAAATTGTGGGTCCCTACAATTAGTTGGGATGACTGGTCGCCCTCATCTTCATCCAAACACTAAATCCTTCAACGAATCAAAGTTAACGACCCCTCCGATTCGCCTGGTTGAGCGTGATACCTTTAGCCTTCACGATATATTTTATATCCTCCACCACCCTCACCCGTACCCCATAAGTTTTTGGTCCTGTTGAGACAAAAGAGTCGGCGTATGCGATGTCTCCATACTCATCCTTGATCTCATCAGTCAACTCCCCGAGGAATTCACCAATACGAGGCATGTATTCACTCTCCCTCGCTGTGAATATCACACTATCTGTATCGGCGTACAGAACCCTCGGACCAAGAGAATGTAATAGGCCTCAAAGTTTGATGCGTGCATAGGCCGTTGTGAAGCTGGCTACAGGTATGTTTGTAACCCGTGCGGTATCTGTGGACAATTCAGTATTGTTGTACTTTATTATGTAAGTATCCTACATTCACGATCTCCGTGACATCTTTATCGGGAGCGTTGGCATAATCCCAGACTTCACCATAACTTGGTGCCAAATGAACGTTCCCTTTGCCAGTATTCTGTGCAAATTCTCCACAAAGACTGTTTAGACACAACTTTACACTAAAGCGCTTGCCTGGGTTCTTTACAATTTGGGAACGGTCAAGCTGTATACCTTCACGGTCACGGTAACGCTGAATATAAGACGATTTTTCATCTTCGGTATCAACTCCTCGCGGATACCCTGATGCTTCTACCTTTCCTTCAAAAAAAGCGTTTATATAAGGCGTGAAAAGGTTGGGTAGCTTTTGAAACCTCCGCACCTCATGTATCTTCAATATTCTGTAGCCATGGCGAACGGCTAGGTCCAGCTAGGGCTTGTATATACAACGCTGATCTTATGCTGGTTGGTTGTATGATTGTAATCCCCATTGTTATCCTCTGCGCACTTCACGCACAGAGGAAACATGAGCTTGTGATCTATAACGACGGGAAAGATCGGCATCCATAAATCGCGTGGGGGGAGCACATCTATGAAAGAAGGGCCGAAATAGTACCCATTCAAGTTTGTGGAGAGCACCTCGATGGGGGGCAGGTCAGGTCCCACCAGTTTTTTAGGTGCACCTACGGGGTACGGATTGTTCTTAATCACGTAGGGATATAAAGAACAGAAGACGTAGTAATGGAGTTTCAGGCCCTTCATAGGCGGAAAGTATAGCTTGAAGGGATTTGTACGCCCTCCGAACAAGCTATCACCGCATTTGAGAGGATCCAGCACCATTGAACGCTTGATCGTGTTTATTTTTTTACGGTACTGTCCATCTGTTTCCATCCGTGTGTCATACTCATGTTCCCACAAGACCTTGTGAGTGAACTGGGAGAAGTTGATCGCGGTTTGGGTCCATGCAAGACTGCCGGCAGGAAACCTACCGGGGATATCTCCTACGATTCCACACTCAGGACGGGAGCATCCGTGCCACCAGCAACCGTTGAAAGAGTACACAGTCTTCTCACCAGTGGCACGGTTTTCGCTTGGACCATCAACCCAAAAAACACGACCATTAACCTTAATGGGTACTTCCCCCGTGTTGCGGGCATGCTTTATGTATACACCTGTCTGCTGCTGTATGTGTATGAGCCAGTAAATAGCCTTGTGCCCATAACTGCGGGGATTGTTTCTGTGAATGACGGCTAAGGTGTGTTTAGGCATTAAGTCATTCTTGAACACCGTAAAACATAACGAGGCGATGGTGGTTGCGACTTGCAACGGATCACATTTGAAACGGTCTATGTACAATTGTACATCCTTCTAAAGGCCTGGAAACATACTCTACGCACGCGTACATCATTCACGCAATAACGCTCATATTCATCAGCTATATTATAAGGATTAGATTCAATAAAACTGTTGTAGTAGCGGTCAAAATCTGCACGTTCATCTGTGCTTATACAGTCATAGTTAAAGTAATGTTTGGGTGGAGGTAGTGCTACGTAATTTAAAGTTTCGCTAGTGAGGAATGTGTAAGGGAAATATCCTTTTGAACCTTCAGCGGCTACGCCCATCACCTTGGGTAGTTTTGCTAATTTACAAGGAGTGAATAATAAAGTGTCTTTAAACTGTACATTACCTCTTATTTGCATATGTATAAGTTTGTTTCCTCTCTCGACGTGATGTCTCAGATGACTCGTGCTCAAGCAACTCCTTATAAAGGAACTGTGTGTCAAATTTTGCCCCGTTATGGGCAAGAATATATAGTTTTTTTTTAACTTGTCCGCTTAGTTGACAATATAGGATACAAATAGTTTCACAGGGCTATCGTGGGCAATCGTTTTAAAAACGTTTGTCCGTTTACCACGTTTGTAACACTCATGACACTCGATCTCCATACACTCATCACAGATAGTCGTCTGGCTTAAAGTAAATGTGGAATAACCTCTTTGGTTTCACCGTTCGTGTATGTTTCTATATCGTAGTACACATTAATACAAGGATTATTTTTAGGCTTAGCGTCTTTTATATAGCATACATGCTTTACTCCAACCGCCTTATATTTCTCGTGGCATGTAGAACAGTGAATTTCATCACATTTATGCTTGAAATTCCCCCAATTGTCCATCATATGAAACATACCACATTCACAAATTCTAATTTTCCTGCACGTGCCAATTAACTAATGGAGCTCAAAACAGTTATTATTGAAAAATGTGCGTCTACACACATCACAATCCCTCTTCTCAGCTTCAACTACATGGCTTTCACATTTGGAGTTTTTACACTGCTCACATACCATATGGCAATCTTTACAATGTTTCACTATATCATCGCAAACTCGATACGTCCTTACACAAATCATGATGTCGTTCATATTTTCGACTTTTATCATAACTCGCGTAAAGGCCCCTTATATTACGGGGATTGTACAATATCTCAGACAGCTTTTAAAAACATACACACTCCGACGTAGGGTGGATCGATTTTATATTGTTTTCGATTTCCATATTCTAATAGAGACACAAACTTGCGCATGCATGAGAAAATAGCCTCTGCAAAATCTTAGCTTAATAGGTAATCATCTTCTGCCCCCGGCAGAGCGATGAAAATCATATTTTAGTAGTCAAAAACGTATTTTTCTTATAATTTTTAAAATATTTCAATATGCATCACAATTATTCCTAATAACTATAAAGTCGATGAAAAAGACCTCATATGATCGTTTTTCCAAGCGCGTTGTCCTACGTTAATATCATTTGCCCCCGGCAACGTCAAATGTTGAAAAAATAGGTAATTTATATACATATTTTCAGATCATATAGTTTTAGTTCAAGAACCAGAATCCCAGTACATGGGGCATTTCACTCCTGCATCAGGTTCTGCCACTGCAATAACATCAGGTATCATCAACTTTCTAGAGACTAACAATATTAGCACGGACGACATTGTGGCTATCGGCTGTGATGGTACCGCAGTGAACACGGGTCGAAAGGGTGGAGCCATTCGTATGATTGAAATGAAACTACAAAGGCCAGTTCAGTGGATCATATGCCTATTACACGGTAATGAATTATCACTGCGACACCTCATTCAAGACTTGAACGGCAAAACAACTGGGCCAATGGGCTTTACTGGACCAGTTGGAAAACAACTGAACGACTGCGAAAAACTTCCAATTACAGAATTCGATGCCATTCCATCTCCCGACATTGACATAGATGATGCCGAGTTGAGCACTGACCAAAAATATTTGTTAGGCATCTACAGAGCAGTGTCGAGCGGTAGCTACTCTTCAGCTCTCGCGGCTCGAAATCCAGGTAAGATGGCGCATTCCAGGTGGCTGACAACAGCAAATAGATTTCTGCGCCTCTATGTTTCAACCAGTGAACCCTCCAGCACCTTCAACGAAATTGTGCGATTCATTATGACAGTTTACGCACCAATTTGGTTTAAGATAAAGAAAAAATCCAGTTTCACTGAGGGCGCAAAACATTTTTTCGAAATGATGCGTCTCTCTCAGACCATGCCTCAAAGATCTAAGACAATCGCCAACAAAGTCCTCCGTAAAAATTCTTTCTTTGCTCACCCAGAAAATATTTTGATCTCCATGCTACATGCCGATGAGCAACACATAAGAGAATTGGGATGGAGAAGAATATTAAAAGCACGATCAAAACAATCACCAGCAGGGGAAATTCGAGCCTTCGCCATGCCTGAGCTGCTCTACGATAGTCAAAACTATTACGAAATGATCAACTGGCAAACGGCTGAGGTGACCGAACCCCCCGTTACAAAAACAATACCTGATACCCGAATAAAAGAGTTTGTTGAGACGGGAGACCAGCCTGATGGACTGATCCCACTATTCCCTTGTCATACTCAAGCGGTCGAGAGACTCATCAAATTAGTAACCGAAGCCTCTGCCACAGTCTGCCAGTGTAAGTGGAATAGAAGAGAGGGACGGATTCATCCGCTCCCGTCTTCACTCCCGAACAAAAATTCCACGATTTGATTCTAAGAAAGATTACCGTATGTAAATCGACATGCAGCCAAAGGAAGGGTGGTTGGGGCTGGATAGGGTGGAACTCGACGTACAGCCACCTCCTCGTGGTGAGTTCTGGGTTGCTAATTTTATAAAATTAGCAAGCGAGGAGCTGTACTTAGTATTTATCGTACTTATAACATCGCATTAACGTAATAATAATCCACATTTAGACTTTTCTCGGGGACAGAAGATATTACTCTAGAGTCATAAAATTTTGCGTGTGTGTTATTTCATGCCTAAGCAACGATATAAATGCTATGGGAAATATATAAATGCATTATTTAAGACAAAGAGCCGATCTGAAAATATGTATATAAATTACCTATTTTTTCAACATTTGACGTTGTTGCCGGGGGCAAAAGATATTAACGTAGGACAACGCGAATGGAAAAACGATCATATGAGGTCTTTTTCATCGACTTTATAGTTATTAGGAATAATTTTGATGCATATTGAAATATTTTAAAAATTATAAGAAAAATACGTTTTTGACTACTAAAATATGATTTTCATCGCTCTGTCGGGGGCAGAAGATGATTACCTATTAAGCTAAGATTTTGCAGAGGCTATTTTCCCATGCATACGCAAGTTTTTGTCTCTATTAGAATATGGAAATCGAAACAAATGTAAAATCGATCCACCCTAATATTACACAGTCCTAGGACGATCACCCATTCCAAATACACTATACGAACATTCATTTCCTGTTCTACCCTTCTCAGCTCTTTAGGACCAATATTATAGTCAAACACAAGTTTGCAGTGTACAGTTAGTTTACGGGCACGCTCCACTACCGTAGGCAACCAATTTTTGGGGGGTCAATCCCAGAATAGGCACCTGATGTACCTCAATCCCAGATGAAGCACCTGCGTTCAACCTCAATCCCAGAATAGGCACCTTGCAAGGAATTAAATAAAAAAAACCTGATGATTACAAAATTTATTGTTTATACAAAGTTTATTACAAATGTAATAAAGGCAAAGTTATAAAAGGTTTAAAGTGGTTTAATGAATAAAGAAAAATTATTTCTGAAATAGAAATCGAATAATATTATTAATAAAATATTAATGTGAAAATCAGGTAAAATCAAACTGGTAAGAATAGCAAAACTAACCAAAAAAGCAGAAGATATAGCAAAAGATTAGGTTAGGTTAGGTTAGGTTAGAGTTGATTTTTTCAAATATTGATAAAAACAATGAAATTATATCTCTAAAAACTGTTTATATTTTTTTCTCCTCAATCCCAGATTAAGCACCTGTGTTTTGCCTCAATCCCAGATTAAGCACCTAAAAATGATTTCAGGTGCCTATTCTGGGATTGATCCTTTTTTTGGGTCAGTGTATTTAGTACAGTAAATACGAGCTTAGACTATTGCTATAAAACCGCAACTACGATCGACGCTTGTATATCGCCTGTAAATAGCCTGAGAATTGAAGTTAAGAGTATAAGGTGTGTCACTATGACCCGCAACACGGAATACACAGTCAATTTACCGTGAAGTTGTCCATATTGAAGGCTATACTACTTTGAGAGGCCTGCATTATACGGCTAATATATACTCTATATCTACAGCTGAGAAGCGTCTGAATGGTATTACTACCCAAAAATCATCTACATATCCGTCATCTGACCCGAACCCGAAGGACAGCCGCGTTCTGACTTCACGTTCCGTCGCGGTTCTGAAGGGCAAACTCTACAATACGTTCAACTATGCGTCGCGGTCCGTGTTCAACACCATTGTATACATGGATCTAGGATCAACCTGAATATATACCGATTTCTAGTCAAGGCTGGGTGGAGGTAGCGTGCGTACAACTCGAATGTTATGCCTCCACACAGAACGAGAAGCTGCTGTGCTGTGGAGATGTACCCGGAATTGAACAGGAATAAGGGGGTATATTTGAGGAAGGTACTATTGTGGTGTTGTGCCGTAAGACGTAGAGGGTTGGGACTCTATTACTGGAGGTCTAACAACCGGCGCAATCCTGGCACGCTTTATACCTGACGTGGAGGGCTCTTCATCATGCCTCCGCTTTGAATTGTCGCGTGCTACAGGTATCGCTGATGTGGACTCGGCAGTGGGGATGGAGTCTGTGATCAAACTACACTGTCGTCGGGGTCATCTGTAATATCGATGATGGGTGCTGTACCTCATCGTCATTCACGGTTCTGTGGAAAAGGAAAACAAGACTGTAGAATATAAGGAACATCACTTAAATATTTATTATATTTTGTAAATGACCCACTTAGGAGTGTGACGTGTTAGAAATGGATTCTGTAGAAAAATTCAGGTTCACGAGCCCATCCACATGTATTATATCTGGCCCTACAGGATGTGGTAAAACTGTGTTTATGCTTAAAATCATTAAAGAAAAGGGAGAGATGTTCTCAAAATTTGTGCATAAAGTTATATGGTGCTATTCGACGTATCAATCAGTGTTCAACGAGTACCAAGATGATATTTTGTTCCACAAAGGTGTATATGACGTTAATTCGTTAAAGGGAAATGAACATACAGTCATTGTAATTGACGATCTCATGTTGGAGATGGATAAAACGTTTGCCGAGACATTTACAGTATTCTCCCACCATCTTAACATAAGCGTGTTCTTCATCAATCAGAATCTATTTTTCAAAAATAGATACATGCGCGATGTGTCGTTAAATACACAATATCTAGTCTTATTCGCGCAACGTAGAGATGTATCACAAATTGGGGTATTAGCCAATCAAATGTTCCCGAATCAGCGTAAGGAGTTTTTGGAAGTTTATAAAGAAGCTACAAGCCCGCGTTACGGATATTTGCTTTGCGACCTTCATCCGCGAAACACGTTTAGGGTGCTTCTATATATTCCAAACGAGCCTGAAACGGTGTATATTCCAGAATGACAAAGAGGCTAAAGAAATACCATGAATTAATAAAAATCTATCATCGACTGCCCGGGCAATGCAACAGATGTTTGCTAAAAATATCGACTCCGACTTTTTAAAATGCATCTGTGAAATCTGTCTTAACGTTATATTGCAATGTATCAATGAAACCCCCTCAGAAGGCTCGCCTACGCCGTTACAAGAACATAATACGTACACTCGCTCGTAAAAGTCAAACTGTGGGAAGAAAAACGAATTATTGTACAAAGAGGAGGGTCATTCCTCCCCATCTTATTTTCAGTTTTGGGTCCTTTACTGACTAGATTAATATAATGAAGAAAGTGGTAGTGATTCCACACGAGGTGTATGCTTCACTGCAAAGTTCAAAGAATCCAGACACGGTTCTAGAACCCCGTAAAAGCAGGCTTAAAAGAATGAAAGCGAATTGTTAGCCCTATTAAACAGTGAAAAAACACCTGATGAGAAAAGAATCTTATACCAAGAAGCTCTGCAGAAATTTCTTCACGAGTACGAAAATTATAAGAATCCGACAGAGATCCCGTGGTTATTAGGCACAGCACGGACAACGATGGGCATGGTGACATAGGACCTGTGTCCACGATAGAGCTGACCAACCAAAGATTAACGGGTCGGCCACCAAATATCGAGCATGTATTAAAAAGCACCCTCCCACATACATTGAGGAAAAAGGTTTAAGTCTTTATAATCTATTGAATGAGGATCCCAAATAGTGGACCGATACAGGTGAGATCATTGTGGAAGGAGCAAAGGTACAGGGATCGAATATCGTAGACATCGTCCATGATCTGGTGAGAAAGTGGGATAGGCCCTCACCATCAGGATGGAAGCATATTAAAGCAAGACTACAACAGATAATATCCCCAAAGCAATGATAGGAAATCTGAACAGGTTAAAAGACTTGGAACATCGCACGTGCCACAATTGAAAACGCCATCACCCCCGGCGGTAACACCTCTGAAGAGGAGAAAGAAGAGGTTAAACAACGGTCAACCCTACCCACGTGCCTCTAAAATACGCAAATGGCTAACATATTAAGAAGACGTTATTATATTTCTAGCCCAGCCTCCTACGGAGGTAGATAGACTGTACAGAAGTGTTTACAATGATGGAGTAGGAAAAATGAGAGGTTTTTGCGGGAGCAGGACGCTTATACACTTCATAAGCCTGTGAGAAAAAGGTTTAAAACAGCCAAGACAACAGCTGCATCGATTGACTCTATTTGGCAAGCAGATTTAACAGACATGCAAAGATATTCAGTGTATAACGATGGTTACCGCTACATCTATTCATAATAGATGTATTCTCTAGATATCTGTGGCTAATTCCTCTGAAAAATAAATCGCCTGAAACAGTTGCTAAAGCCACCAAAACGTTGATGTTGAAAGAAAACAGGGTTCCTGGCTATTTTTGTACGGATATGGGGAAATAATTTATAGGCCGAGCTTTTCAGGACATGCTGACAGAGTTTAATATCAGCTACTACACTACCAATTCTATACACCATAAAGGAACGCATGCGCCGCTATTTTACACATAAAAACACATACAGATATATATAGACATTCTAGAATCATTGGCCTCATCATACAACCGCTCACACCATCGCACGATTGGGGCAACACCTAACGAGATTTTAGAAAGAGGTACGCGCACAGAGCCGATGTGAGAAGAGATGGAACACCACCACCACACTCTGCGCGTTTCAAAATCAATGATTATGTAAGGCTGTCGCGTTCGGGAAATAAATTCGCGAAGGGATTTGAGCAAGGCTGGACACGTGAGATTTTTAAAGTTAGGGCTATGAGACCTAAAGGCGAGATAATGTTGTATTACGTTGAAGATTTGAATGGGGAAGAAATCGCAGGAGGCTTTTACCGCAGGAGTTGCAGAAAGTGACATTTAATTTAGGAAAAAATGTGTTTAAAATTGAAAAATTTAGGAAGCAAAGGTTCAGGAAAGAGAAAAATGTACCTGGTGAAATGGCTAGGGTACCCAGAAAGCTTCAACACCTATATAAAAGCTGATGCAATAATGAAGCTTAAATAGTATGCAACATGGCGCCTAACCATTTCTACGTCACACTACCGTCCTCCTCGTCCCTGTCTGTACATCCTAACAACACCTAGCCAACTTTGTAACAGAACTCCATGGACCCATTGAATTGGGTCGTGATTCGTATGAGGTGGGGATATGCGAAATTCAGCTGGACACCCTCTTTTTAAATATTGATTATAAAGATCCTTTTTACGATTCTTAGAGACCTTGATGAGTGTGAAAAAGCCGGGTAACTCGGGATGAAACTACGTATCGCCCGGACTGGGGATGCACGGTATTACAGTACAGTAGTAACACTAGGTCCGGGCCGTTATGGTGCGGCTGAGGATGTTGTGAGAGACTTAAACGTAAGTTTAAAAACTCAAATCTTACGCTGATTTAGTATACGAAATCGTAAACAAAGAAAACCTGCACATACTCTAATCCTAAAATCAACTAACAGAAATATTAAAGACAAAGGGCTGTTCAAAATTATAACCGAGGGGCGATATCGATCAGCCTTCCAAAGAGATACCTTTCACGAGGTACAACATGACTTGTCCAGCCTAATGTATCAGATGAAATTGGAGAAATTGGTTGCTGGCTATACACCCCAGACATGTGCTATATTTACAGCAATATTGGAGCACCAGTTGCACGCATTGCTCACATTCCCAACCATAGAGGGAAGAGCTTGAGTATTACATATGACAGGCCCCATTATGTGAATGTCGCATAATCTAATAACCAATATCTCAATATATATAAGAACGATTGAGGGAAAAAATTTCCCATTCGGTGATGGGAGCTTAACAGTGAAGCTGCACTTTCGACGCACTGAGTTATAATGGACAGAAAGCCTTTCACAGTCTATCGAGGGTGAGATACCAGCGTGGTAGTGGACTTGGATCCATTTTTTCAACCATACTACGTACGGCTGTCCCTTGCTGAAGAGGGTGCCAGATACCTCGGGAGGAAAGCGCTACAATCAGGTCTTAACACGGCAGAAGACATATTGGCTGGGCTAAACCTAAAGAAGCTCTAAAAAAACACTTAAAGCGTACACGGGACGAAATCGTCAAAGATGCAAAGAGAAAAATGCGTGGTGGTGGGAAGAAGAAGAGGGCTGTCCGGAAGAAGGGATTACCACCACGTGGCATTAAACGTAAAAGGATATCAAAAAGAAGTGTTCTAAGCGAATGAAACCTATGGTTGACCATTTTTTTACTGATATAAGCTAAGGACATTGATCTCATGAATCATAGTTTGTTTACTACTTGTCGAGAGAGGCACTATTTCTAACTCGTCATGGCACGCTTCATCCATCCGTGTAGTTCACAATGTTGTAAATCGGAGCTGTCCCTCTTTGACATGCCCCAACTCAAGTTTCTATTGAGCACAGTGACTTTATTACAATTAACCCTTTAAACACAATTAGTTCCCGAGTGCTCCATAGAATTCGTGATACCCAGCTCAGGCCCTTACTTTTTTTACCCAAGCTGTGTGCACATGTACGCTAAACTACGTATAGCCCATTCTGATGGAACGGACTGCGATGACAAATATGCTGTATACCCTGAAACAAACTTTCTGCACTCCATATTCAACCAGTGTGATTATTTAAATCAGGTCAACATATCGGCAGGAACGGGTACTATCACCTACGAGCCTATCTGGAAAATGTGCTGAACTTTTCCAAAGAAGCGAAGGATACCTTTTTAAGTGCCGAGGCTATTATCAAGCTAAAGACGAAAGTAGTATAAAGGACAAATTTAAAAATTCTAAAGAAGATATATGAGTGTTTTGGACGCCTGCATACAGACTTCACATTCCAGGAGAAGTTGCTTGTGAATGGGGTGGATATGAAAATAAAGCTCACCCGCACGAATCCTGAGATCTGTTTAAATCTGGATGCTGATCAAGAAGAGGGAGCAAAACCCGTTGTGATTCACATTATGGAGACATCTCGCGTACGGCGAGTGAAATTAAGTTCCCTAAACAAATAGAAATTGAGAAAAATTTACTACACAGTAAAATACCCAATTAACAGAGTACAGATCAAACTATACACGGTGCCAGCAGGTTTGGCATCGAAACAGGTAGAAAACATCGCCCTGGAAGTTCTACCAAGAAGGATATTAATTGGAATGCAGGAACACAATTCGGTGAATGGAAAATATAAAAGAATGCCTTTAAATTCGAGAATTTCGGCCTTAAAAATATAATCTATACGTCAATGGCGTTGCGTTGGGGGAACATTGGATACGGATTATTCATCAGACGCTGTGTTCCCGCTTTGCGCGAGAGCATATAGTAATCTGGCCCATATTGCAGGTGATTGTGATGAGCTCGGGATTGGGGTAACGCAGAAAGAATTCATCGATCAATTTAACCTTTATCCGTTTGACATCACACCTGACTTATCTGCTAGTGTAAATACACATTAAGTCCACAACAGAGTGGAAACATCTCAGTCAGATTGGAATTCGCCAAGCGATAGACGCGCTATTATGTACTAGATACCTGAGTCACAAGCCTAATAGAAGTAGACAGATTTAGGGCGTTGCACTGACTTTTAAAATGGACGCGAATACACTTCAGAGAGTAATGAATAGTGAACGAATCACACGTTCCAAATTTATCGGTGTGTTTACGAAGAATGAAACACTGAAATTGTCAACTACGAGAGATTGCGGTAATCTTATGATAACAGATGTTATTGGTAGTGAAGGAATTGAGTGGTTTGCAATCTATTTTAAAAAATATTGACCGCATGTACTATTTTAATTCACTCGGTACTCAACCGAAGTTGTATGGAATCTCTTCCGGCTACAAGGATATTTTAGTAATACTTGCTGGACGTAGTGCCTTTCATTTCCCATGCATATGTCACTTGGTAAGGAATTTATAAAAGTTTTAAAATTATTCGACCCGTGTCACACTCAACGAAACTACGAAATGGTATGCAGATAGATAAAAATCCGTTTACCGATTGTACGCTCTCGTTGTATAGTATGACGTTTTGTTCGTGTGTATATATATATATAAATAATTGCATCCAATAATATTAGTTTGTGTATTCTGTAGCTTATTTAAGATGATTGTTGTATTAGAACATGATTTCTTTCATTTAATAAATTGATGAAAATACATTGCGTCTT